>UZAE01012390.1:0-18481 GCA_900617975.1 Rodentolepis nana
AATTCAAATTCTAAATCGAGGGACTCAAAATGTAATTATTTAACACAGATAATATTTATATTATTCAAAAAATTTCCCCATAATGATCCTTTAAATCTGAACGTTTCCGATTTCCCATCTGGACTTTGTCATCGAGATGAAATTTTGTCTCAGAATAACAAAATTAATTGAGGGTTCTAAGTTTAGAGCGCTTACTTTAAAAGTGACATGGAAAGAATATAATTATGTAAATTATTAATTTTTGATTAATGNTATGATAGGTATCATTAGCCCTTTAGTTGACTTCGTGCATCACAGAAAGAGAAACACCAAAGTGGCAAAAAGTCGAGAGGGGGGACAGAATAATGATTCACAGATGTAAAAGAGACAGACAGATACAAAGGTAGAAAAAAGGTGAGTACTGTGGAATTATTCGAATATGAAATGCGGTGGGGTCTTGGTAGTTTGAATTCAGAAGTCAACTGCCGATTAATAGACTTTTTTGCCGTATGAGTATACGTTGCCTAGGGTGCATCGAATCAAAATGCTTTGAATTTAACCTTGAAGGATTAAATAATCTGATTTACGTATTTCCCAAACTTTTGCACTCTTATATCAAGGAAGGATATATTAAGTTAAGCTAGTGCTTGGAATGAATTGAAACTTTTCAATTCAAATTCTAAATCGAGGGACTCAAAATGTAATTATTTAACACAGATAATATTTATATTATTCAAAAAATTTCCCCATAATGATCCTTTAAATCTGAACGTTTCCGATTTCCCATCTGGACTTTGTCATCGAGATGAAATTTTGTCTCAGAATAACAAAATTAATTGAGGGTTCTAAGTTTAGAGCGCTTACTTTAAAAGTGACATGGAAAGAATATAATTATGTAAATTATTAATTTTTGATTAATGAAGATATACCAATTAATTTCTCTTGAAGTAAGATGGAGCTATATGATTTGATTACCACACAGTTTGTTCTTGTTAAAAGCCGATATTACATACTTAGGAGCCTAAAATAGCATTATACCTGGTTTCATTTTCACGGAAATAAATTAATGAACTTACAATTATTCATCACAAAAATAAGCTCGAATTCACACGTCAGCAATAATTCCAATCTTCAGTGGAGGATATTATGCTTGAAAAATTTTCCTTAATGTACATTCTCAAGTTGAGATTATTTACTTGCTTAAAGCATACTCTTGATTCAAAAACTTTACGTCGTTTTATAGGCATCATTGATGCCTACGCATTTACGTATTCTGCTAGCTCTAATTTATGAAGCCATTTAATGCTAAACAAGGAGAAACGCTTTCAAACATTCATCGGGGCTTAAACGATTCATCTTCTTAATTGCAGCGACGAGCTTTTTCCTGCATTTGGATTCGGCACACGTGTTGGCTCGGATGGAAGAAAATCTCATCTTTTTCCACTTGTAAGTTAAACGCCGTGTCTTTCACCTTTTCTTTCGCTAAAAGAAAGCCTAATCTAGTCGTTAATAACCCGAAATAAATGAATGAAAAAAAATTTCATTGAATTTAACCAAATTAACGTAATAGAATAAAAGAACTTTGTTGCATAAAAGTGCATAAACCTTGCCAGCTTATAGAGCACTTAATATTTATCTATTCCTAACAAAATAATCGATTTTTCTTTCTTTTCTCATACTAACACCCCCCCTCCCCCCTCGCCCTCTTCAAGACTGGCGACCTAAATAATCCCAATTGTGAGGGCGTATCCGGAGTCCTGGCTGCCTACAGTCGCGTCGCCAATGAGACATGTGGCTCAGCTCCGCCTAACTTTGCTCCTCTTATCAAACACGTTAATGAGTGAGTCGGTTATTGCATTTAAGATCCACATTTCCCCTGACTTGAGAACTAATTTATCCAAATAGGGTATACATATACAGGAAGCACGTCTACTAAGTAGTAACAGATTTTAATAATACATTTTGAGCCCCAAATGAAAAGATTTCGAAGTCTCCCAAAGGAAACTCTCATCGTGATGACCATACCCAGTTTTATAAGGTATCTTAAAACTATATGGGTGGATGAATAGAATTCATTTAATAACACACCGAAATTCATCATGATCAAGATGTCATGTCTTGTGGTCGGATACTAAGGGCCTGGATATCAGAAGCGTTTTACCTTTGAGGAGGGGGTCTCCGTATTCTGATTCCATATAACAGAATTTCATTGAAATGAAGAAAAGGTAATTAGTTTCAATCAACTCCCATTGATAATATCACTGAGACATATTGCAATTACGATTTCGGAGAAGAATGAAGAAACAAGGTGCAATTCAACATTCCTAACCTCTCAAAAGGTTTATTTCAATGCTTTCTTGAAATTGTTTGTGAAAAATTAATTATATTATAGGGGAAAAAGGGAAGATGCAATACTGCCGTTTCCAAAATTAAGAAAGATTACAAGAGAACTTCTAATGTTAAGAAGTCCAATAAGACCGCGTCTTGTATTTGCTATTTATACACAATATAACAAAAGGAGATTTGTTAAAACTGGTATTTGGGGTCCTTAAAATTACTCCTTTGAACTTCAAGGAAAACAATCACAACCGATAAATGCATTATAGAAGTCAAAAATGAAGAAAAATTTTTTAAACGTTAAGAAAAATCAAAAGATTTGCTTTACAATGCATGTGGTTAAAAAGGAGACTCGAATCATTTCTCGATTAATGTACAAAAATGGACTCCAATCAACAAGGCAGTCTGAAGACAGTAATTAAATCGAGGATGCCGTCTCCTTGTGAAGAAACCTAGTGGCATTTTTCACCTCTTGCGAAGTACTTTCTAAACATTCTTGATTTTGAAGTTGAATAAAATTAAGTGGCTTTAATCATTTAAATAAGAAAGATTTAAAATGGTATAAAAAGTGGATTTAAAGTGTTAATAGTCAAAAGTAAGATTGGCATCGAATTAAAATGCTTTGAATTTAACCTTGAAGGATTAAATAATCTGATTTACGTATTTCACAAACTTTTGCATTCTTATTTCAAGGAAAGGTATATTAAGTTAAGCCAGTGCTTGGAATAAATTGAAACTTTTAATTCAAATTCTAAATCGAGGGACTCAAAATGTAATTATTTAACACAGATAATATTTATATTATTCAAAAAATTTCCCCATAATGATCCTTTAAATCTGATCATTTCCGATTTCCCATCTGGACTTTGTTATCAAGATGAAATTTCGCTTCAGAATAACAAAATTAATAGTGGGTTCTAAGTTTAGAGCGCTTACTTTAAAAGTGCCATCGAGAGAATATAATTATGTAAATTATTAATTTTTGATTAATGAAGATATACCAATTAATTTCTCTTGAAGTAAGATGGAGCTATATGATTTGATTACCACACAGTTAATTCTCGTTAAAAGTCAATATTTCATACTTAGGAGCTTAAAATAGCATTATACCTGGTTTCATTTCCACGGAAATAAACTAATGAACTTACAATTATTCATCACAAAAACAAGCTTCTTTTAAACCTAAAATACTTCGAACTATGAGTAGCAAGGAAACCAATTTTGTTAAAATACTTTGTTTTCAAAGTCGAGATGAGAGAAGTTGAAAAGAAACCGCGCTCACAAAGTGGCTAATTTAGGCGACCTGTCGTAAAAAAATAAGTATTTGCATAACATGCAAAATATTCTAATTTTATTTTTAATATTTTAAGGCATTGAACTGTACTTTTACCCAAACTTCTAAAAAATAAATGGAAATTTCTAACACCGTAAATTTACAATTTTCTAAAAAGGAATAAAACTGAATTCATTCAAAAACATGAAAAGATTGAAAATATTGCTAATTAAATTAGTAATTCTAATACACTAAAATCCTGTTGATGATTCATCTAAAAGCTTAGTAAAAGGAACGTTCATTTTCTCAAAAAAATTTGTACTTTCTTAAGCCGTGTTTATTTCTTATGCAACCAGAGTTGCGGCGAATGGCTTTCAGATTCACGAGGAATTTATTTTAGTTCCTTGCTTCAGGAATTTGGCGAATTTCTTAGCGTTTCTTTCATTATTTATGAACCTTTCCCTCAAATTGAAATTTTTTGTGTGAACCTCTCTAAATCTTTAATTAATTTTTTTCACAATCTTAATGAGGTATCAGCGTGTTCTTAAAAGGACCTTTCTCATACTTATTAGGAATATATGCATCCAAATTGAACGCTTAATTATTTTGTGGAGTTTGCACGAGTGGAAGAGAGTTAAATACAAAATATAATTAGTCATAACGAAGTCACAGATTCAGGGCCTATTAGGCACCTTGAGTGAGAAACGTACTATTCTAGTGGAAAACGTCGCATTCGCGAAACTGTGTCGCCAGTCATTGACTTGGATACTGCATATAACTAATCAACGCCTGCCTCATTTAACTTGCATTTTTAGCTTAAACCAAACCGATATAGATTAAGGTGAGTGAAGAGCTTTAGTGGTTTCTAAAATTCAATTGAGGGATTCGCTACTGTGAACGATTGCAAATATAATTGCGCAATTATATATAAAAGCTTCAGATGAAGTCTATTTCTCTATGCATTAATAATATTTTTCCTGTTCATGAAAATTATTTGCAGGATGGCAAGGACCTCTCGAGACAGTTCGAAGTATTTTGTTCTCCTTATTTTAACAACTGGTTTTGTCGACGACTGGGTGGAAACTCAAAGAGCTGTAATTGAGGTAATTGGTTTCGCAAACCGTTTTTTTAAAGTATCATCTTATGATTTTATTTTTGAATTTTTCCACACTTTGCACGAAGTTTGAAGCTGACGATCATAGATTAGATTAGATCTGTTGTGTCCCGCGATTAGAACCGAAGTAATTGACTGCTTTCAGCAACTGAATATTGTAAATGAAATAATTGAACAGTATATTAGTAACTGCAATAACCTAGTTTTCTGAAAGAAGTATTTTTAGCACTCAATTTGAATAATGAATTGACTTTTGCATTCTGCTGTCTCCATTAAGACAACTTTCGTTTTTAGTTTCCAACTTCACAGACGCCACCTTATTTATATGCACATATAGCAGTTTTAATGGCAAGAATGTAAAATGGAAAGAGGCAAATTTACCTGGCAAGGGACACAAACTGAAGCCAATCAAGAAGTTGGATCATTAAACGAAATCTATCAAAACCAAAGCATTGAATTAATTTTGTTAATTTTTAAGTCGGGTTAAAACCAAGATATCAAGTAGTTAGACGAATGCACCTTAAAATTAGTAATAGTCCCATCTTTGGTCATAGGAATTCGCGTGTAAATTTTTGCTTGTTCTTCCTATTAAGTTTGAGTAACGAAAATAAACATTGTTAAAATTTGGGTTTGAATTAGTTCATTTATGTTTGTAAAAGCTACTTTCTCCACGATGCTACAGAGTTATGAAGCAAATTAAATGATTCTTCTCGAATTGATGGTTTTTGTGTACTGTCTTGAGTTTTTGGCGCCGATTTCATCCGAGAATGCTTGCATATATAAAGTAACTGATTAGATTGCGTCAAATGCCTTTCTTAAGTCGGAGTTGTATGCTTCAAGAACCTCTGTGTCCACCGTAGAACGAAGACATGGTTATATTAGAGGACTTGCAATACAACGGCAATTATTTCATTTGCTTTTGTTATCAATAAATACCATTTGTCACTATCTGTCACAATTGTGTCAGGTTAGTTGTTAAAGTGATTTCGCTTATTTTAATTTCAGGCGTCTTTTCTTCCAATTTCAATAATTTTCATAGGTGTCGGCGGTGGACAATTCGAAGGTAAGGAATTTGAGCATATTTATAAATACTCATGACCAAATAGCATTTTACCTAAATTATGGAGTTACTTAGAGCTAAATGTCTCAATTGCTATTAAGTATGCTTATTCTCATGAATCAAAGAGGATTTATGCTCGTGGTGTTTTGTAGTTTAATCTTAAAGTACAGAAGGAATTTCTAGTACAAATAATATGTTTCTAATGAAGAGGAGAAAAAAGCTATCGAGTCGGGACCATTACAAATATAATGACTGGCAATTAAGCTATTTTGTACATATAAAATGAGTCGCTATATTATCTAACTACCGCTCATAACATTAAGGAAACTAGTAATTATAAAAGATATAGATAGAGATTAAATATGATGAATGGCACATATGGTAAGCTATAATTCTACCTCCCATCTTACTTATTAACATTAATTAAAACAGTGCGTCATTTTTACCACTGAATGCGTCCATTTAATCATTCATCTTGAGTGCTATGACTTGACAAATTCGTACATTTACCGCTGAACCACTTGCGAGCAAATGTCAATTTAAATCGTTCATTGCAAAAATTGATGGTTGTTGGAGACATTATATTAGACCACGTCCCATCTATTAATTGGTTGCATAGGAGAAGGCACTTGGCAAAAGACATTGATTCCGCTAACTTAATTATGAAAAAAATAGCGCTCAGATAATTAGTTTAGTTTATGCTTTTTCGCTCACCTGTTCGCTAATATTGAGACCAGCTTGTTTAGTTGTTTTAGGAGTTTGGAAATCTTTTAATTGAGCTTAAAATAAAAAAATGGAAATTTCTTGCCATTGAATTTTTAAATATGTTTAATTAAAAGTGCAATAGGGAGAGGGAATTTCAGTGCTAAATCTTTTCTTCAAAGTGCAGTAACACGCACAGTAAAGTGCAGATCTTATATGACTGCACATTCAAAGGTATTTAAGCGAATCCGAACACTGTAATATTTCATTTTGGTCAATCTTTGCACGTGGAGTTACGAGACATTACCTGTTTTTATTTCCTATTGCAATTAAGTGTGCCAACATGAAAGCGGGTGGGCAAGAAAATCAGAACATTAAAAAATCTTATCTATTTATTTATTTTACTTCCGGATAGGTTAAGATTTTCAAATTTCCCTTGCGGAATAAATCTGATGGTGTATGCTCCAGTAATTTAACTCTGCGTGCGTTTATGGCAGTGGCTTTCTGAACTGATTCTCTGACTGATTCGGTTGATCTTATAAACTCGATTCATTTTTTTACTTTTATACAATTAGGAGAAGGTACTTTAGATAAACAGAAACATTCTTTTTTGCGGGATAGCAACCAATAGAGCTCACTAAGGCTGGATTCTTCTAACCCTTGTCTCTAACTATTTGGAAATAATTACTTGACAACGATAAACACTTTTATCAAAACAAACGGTCTAGAAATGGCCACACCACATATGAAGTCATTTGAAAATGCCATACAGAATACTTCGACGTTGACTAAATAAATACTTTAAAATTGAGTAATTTTCTAGTCAAAAGCAATATTTTCCTTGTAATTAATGTCTACTCTTTTAGCCTCAAAAGCAAAAAAGGGCTTAATAAATGGGATTTGAGATACTTGTTGCTCACACAGGTACTTTTTTCATAGAATTACTGGTTTTGGATCAGGATTTTGCTCTTCTGAAGATCGGTCAGGAAGAAGCCTGCAGAGACAATGTTCAAGTGAGTCTTTATCTACAGAATCTACTTCTTTACCTTTGTGTCTATAGTATTAATGACATTAATTTTTATTGTGCTAGTATTTGAAAGAATGCATTATTTCAGAAAACATAGGAGTATTGCACAGATTAAGTTCAGTTCCAGATTTTAGCAAAAATTATTCACTACTTTCTCATTATTCATTTTTTATCTTCTGTCTGGATATTAAGGTTCTAAGGAATTTTAATAGGATCTAGTTCTGTGTTCCAGCTGCCCCAAATGCGTCTATGAATATTGATTCCTTCGAAAAGATGATAATATTTGTCCATGAAGGGAGGTCTAATCTATTTCTTATCTAGTGGAATGCTGCCAAATGTGTGCTAACAGCGGTTCACTTCCTTAAAACATAATTTTTTGTTAAATGGCTCTGAAAATTTCTCTTCTAACAATGTGATGCTAAGGCGAATTTTCCTGCCGACTGAAGTTTAATGCTTCTGAACGGATTGAAAATACTAACATTCCACGTATTTTCCATGCAAATTTATAATATCAGCCTCAAAATTTGTCAATTGACCCTACTTAAAGCACTCTATTTTTCTGCCATTTTTCATTCGTATCGAAATCTTTTCGCGATAAATGTATTTTAAATTTGTTATCAGGGGTAGTTTGACTAATGTGAAAGAATTTTCCTAAAATGCTCAAAACACAATCGATTTCCACTTTATGTGGCGTATACTTTTGCAGTATCTGTTTTACTTTATCTCATTGAAGAGACTGTGCATAAACACTTCTGGGAAAGAGTTCGTATCACGAAATTAACTCAGGGAATAATTAGAAGAGAATGAACAGTAATTTTCAAAGTAAGTTGATTGACATAAATAACGCTTTTATTCATTCTCCAGTACACATTAGTCTGCACATGCATTTGTGAACCATGCATTAGATTAGACGCCTTTCCCAACCATTAGAACTATTTCAAATTTAAATTTAGAATTTCCTATGACAAGTTTAACAATCAAACGAATATACAATATGTAATCAATCTCTAACATCTAGGAAAACAGAAGCTTTCATTGTAAATATGCATGCACACTGGGCAACATAGACTCATGCGGGAAAAAGGTCTATTAACTGGCAGTTGACTTCTGACTTCAAACTACCATCACCCCACTGTATGTCATATTCAACCACTTTCACAGTACTCATCTTACCTTTTCTCTGCCTTTGTGTCTGCCTGATTCTCTCACATCTGTTGATCAATATTCTGTCCCTCCTCTCGACTTTTTGTCACTCTGATGTTCCTCCTCCCCTCCGTGAAGCCCGAAGTCAGCTAAAGGGCTAATGATAACTTTCAAAACGCCTGCCTTTTGAGATAAATAAATAAACAATCGACGATCTAGCTCTCGTGGACTGGTGGGGCAGCACTTGAGGTATTTGTCATGGATCGAAAATTCCCCTTAACATTTGCGCATACGCAATGGGCAAAATGTTCGGTTATACTGACTAAGCTTAGCTAGTAATGGATTTGCATAAATTGATTTGCCCCATCAAGGTGATATAAGAATTTACTCCTCTATCCAGTAAAAACTTTGGGAAACGCTTTCTTTACTTGGTTTGAAATTGAAATTAAGAAAGGTGGAAGAAATTATTTAAGGTCATATAAATGGTTTGTCATTCATTATCCTAACGCTTAATGCGATCCACATACACCTCTTTCATTTCTTAACCTCGATAAGTAAATCAAAGTAAATTTTTACATATTAAAAATACAAATTCGTTTGACTTGGTAGAAAAGCAATAATTGGATGCTAATCCTAATTGAATTTTGATTTATCCCATGTCAGCGCGTTCAACTATTGAGCACATTTGCTACAACTTTATTTCAAGTTAAAATTTGTCTGATTTTACAGAAGATCGCTTGATAATATATAGCATATTGAGTCCATAATACATTTTATAGTTCATTTATACTAGACAATTTTTAAATCTTCATATATTAAATATCGTCATAATGGTACTCATTGGCGTTTTGGTTCCCGATAAGTAAATGACGAATCAAAGGCTCTTTTAATAGAATTTAAGAGTTACTTGTGGGACTCGGGATGAATTTTTAATTAATAATTGTCTTATATGCTCAACTAATCTTAGTTTAATAAGGCAGTTCGTCGCAAACATATTCCCTTTTCTTGCATATTGAAATGTTTATTTATTTCTTTATATCAAATGGCAGGTGTTTTGATAGTTTTCATTTGCCCTTTAGTTAACTTCAGGCTTCACAGAGGGGAAGGAACATCAGAGGGGGTGGGTGTTGAACAGAGGAGTGTTTGAAATATGTAAGAGACAGACACAAAGGCAGAGAAAAGGTAAGATGAGTACTGTGAAAGTGGTTGAATATGACATACAGTGGGGTGATGGTAGTTTGAAGTCAGAAGTCAACTGCCAGTTAATAGACCTTTTTCCCGCATGAGTCTATGTTGGCCAGGGTGCACCACGTGGAGGTAAGTCTATCGCACACCCCTCATATTGAAATGTAAGTGTCACCTATATGCACCAAGATGCTCAAGTGCCATTGGGCATTCCAAAAGTTTGTCTGTAATTTATACTAGTTTTATTTTTTTATTTTATTGTATATATAACTATAAAGTTGAATGAACACCTTATAGATGTGAATATACATGTTCTAGTATTTATTAGTTTAGCTTCTAAGTTTCAATCCTTTATTTGCCCTTAAAATGATTACTGTTAGGGAAAAAACGCCTTGAAGAATACGATCTTACTTTTTTGGGAGAATGGTATCTGTTTGAAACTTCAAAAAAGCAAACGTGAATTTTACCCATTTTAGATCTGGTGAGGTGAAATTTTGAAACAAATACTGAGAACGATAATACGCATTCTAAATCATGGCAAAGAAATAAGGCAATTAGATGCGGTAAAGACCTGTCGTGTTGATATAACTCTTAAAAGCAATTATTCTTGCTCATTCTGGCAAAAAATTCAAAAATATTAAGGGCGTCAAATGATGCACGTTTTAAATTTTTTAGATTAAAATTCGTTTTAGAGATTTATCGTAAATACTACCATGTATTCTCTAGTTGTTAAAAGTTAAAAATAAGGACTTTTAATTCATATCCTTGCAGTTTGTGGAAATTCGAAAATTTCTTCGATTGGCCGCGGACGGGAGCGAAGAAATTCGGTGGAACAAGATGGGACTTGCGAAGGAGGTTCTTGCCGAATTACCCACTCAGGTAACTCTCTTCACTTTACTCTACTTAGGGAAAGCTAAATGATTAAATGAAGAATGGTGCTTTGCATGAAATTCTTGTATGAATAAATGTGATCGAGATATTCACACTCCGGGATTTCGGAGGTATAATCTCCAAGTCCGTTTCGTCCACTGCCATTTCTATTGACTTCTACGGGGCTTTTACGTCGTAAATAGAAAGAACGCTGAAATATGATCCACAATTTTTTGTTGAAATGTTCACATTGTTAACCTGTTAAATAGGTGCAATCAATCAGAGAGCTACCGTATTAATAATGTAAATATTTATTTATTTATATCATATGACAGGCGTTTTGATAGTTATCATTAGTCCTTTAGTTGACTTCAGGCTTCACAGATGGAAAGGAACATCAAAGTGAAAAAGGTCGAGATGGGGGGAGGGACAGAAGAGTGTTTCAAAGATGTAAAAGAGACAGACACAAAGTTGGAAAAAAGGTGAGGTGAGTACGGTTGAAGAAGTCGAATTTGACATGCAATGGGGTGATGGTAGTTTGGAGTCAAAAGTCATCTGCCGGTTAATAGACTTTTTGCCGCATGAGTCTACGTTGCCCAGGGTGCACCACGTGGAGGAAAGTCTATCGCACACCCCATAATGTAAACATACGCGAGGCTTAAATTCAAGAGAGAGACTGAATGCATCGTTAGCTCTTGTAAATGCATACTGGTTTTTACTATTGTCTACAATTAAAAGGCTACGAGATACCCTGCAGGATTGAGGCTAATCATAGACTGCAGTTTAAGATGGAGTTAAATGTAAGATCACTACAGCGATGGAGTATTTTTCAATTAAATAGGTCACTACTGCCATGTTGGGTTAGATTATTGTCTAGAGCCTAATTTCACCCAGTGGTATCTCCCTAATGATTAGGAGGCGGTCTAGTATGAACTTATGAACTTTCCTAGCGAGCACAGATAGATATTAAATAAATACATTTCATTATGGGTGCGTCTATTCAACTAGTGTGGAAAGATTAGAATTCCATCCGATAGGAGAATTTCTGATCATTAATTTAAGCCAACGTTTTCGATACCTTTTCATAATACAGAAAATGAAGCATGCCTAATGACCGAGCATAATAACAAAAAAGTGAGTTTCTCAAATCATTTGAACTGAAGCAATCATTCCTATATAATATGGTTAAGTACAAAGCAATTTTACATTTTTGCCTTCTGAGAACTTAATCATTATAATTCAGTGGTGGTGGTGGTGACGCTTTGTACCACTTTGGGCTAAACGGAGATGGCAACGACTTTATCATTTCCATTATATTAATAACAATGGTAGTTCATCCGCTTACGAAGCTAGGGTACATAAATTTATCGAAAGTGCATAACGCTGATTAGGGTCGGGTGTTATTGTTCGACCAAGGAAATAAATATACAGGCACAAATAAGTGGCCTCCTCTTTCTTCGCTCATCTTTTAGAATATTTATAGAGTTGAGGCCATTGAATTAGCCACATCTCAATGAGGCTCTCCGTCTTCACCTTGCAGTGCAAATAGAAGAGAGGAAAAAATGTTCTTATCTGCCTTCTTTACGGTATAATCATGTTGAAACTAAGCGTTGTTTTTCTTTACCTTAGATGATGAGTTACTTTTTAAAACAACGTCTTTTGCCTCCAAATACAATCCCAAATCGTCCAGAGCGAACCGAACAACTGGCAGATCCCGCCTGGTGGCATTCCTACATGCAACCTTTGTATCACCTGCCTTCCAGTAAATCGTCCCAAGAGCAAGGCCTTCGGGAACAAAAACCTCGATTACAGAGTGTTGATCATGCTTCAGAAGAAAGTGAAAATGTTTCCGAATTACCAAGTATTTCTTCTAACCCTAATCGAAGTCTAACACCTCAAAAGATCTCTTCAGATGCTATTTCTGATTCATCCGTTCGACAGATTAGGTTAGTCGGGAAGATAAGACGAGAACTTTCGTTTGAAGACACTTCATTTAGACGTAGATTCCGAGGTGGTAATCGTCAAGTCACTTATGAAGTTAGGGAGAGTTCAACGAGTTGCGTAGATCCGCAGGAAGATCAATCCTCGCGAATGCGCCACCATAGTTGGCGAGAGAGACCAGAACGAACGGTCTCTGGAGGATCATCCCAGAGGTCGGGAAACCATAGGCATTCAGAAGACTTGGATGGCAAGAAACTGCCACATCTTGTTGGGTAATATCCTAATTCTAAGCCAAGGCCTTACCTCTAAATTAAAATCAAATATTTTGAAGAGCAAGTCACACCTCTTTATTCCCAACGTTTGACATATTGTATTTCAACTCATTCTTATTTTGAGATTTGCGACTTTTTGACTAAACTTGCTTTCATTGTGCTCCAAATGGACCAATTTGTTGTTTAAATGTGCTTCAAATTTTAACAAAGTATAATATACAAAACAAGTTACTATTTAACTCTGTCTATTTGATTAGAAATTTTATTGGTTATTTTATTTATTTGATCATTCTCATTTGGGTTAAATATAATAGTGCCAGCATTCAATAATGGTAAAATTATTTAAGATCGAATGAAATAAATCAAAATGATATCTACTATCTGAGTAGTGAGAATCAGGTTTTAGTGACGCATAACATAACAGTTCTTTCATGCAACCTTATGGTTTGATCTTTCCCAAAGAGTGCTAGGTCTTTATGGATGGCCACTATTCTGGACATACATGGCTAGTTTTCTCTTCAATTGAACGTGTTCCTGTGACATGCGTTTAAAAAGTTCATACGCTAATTTAATCTCCACGATTGATCGAATTAGCTAATTTATCTATTAGCTTAATAAATATATCGAAGTGCATCAGTTAGACCGTTTCTATAATTGGGAAATCAATTTTAGAATGTACTGGTTATAGGTCAAAAATGAGACATCTGAACTAGATTTTAAGCATTTAGTCGAGCAAAGGTACGTTTTGAAATGACGTAGACAACTTTTAGTATCATATTTTAGGAATGGTAAAGTGGGAATTTTGAAGCATACAAGGCTAAGTTATGATGGACTTCGGTTTTCAGGTAAAGCAGTTTGTATTTGCTTGAATGGTCAATTCATACTCATCATATCGTTAAGGCATACAGCCCGATTATCCAAGATTAGATGAATGACTATTGCACCCATTTCAATTTTAGGTTTAAAAAGCCGTTAGTTATCATGGGTTTGTGCTCCTAATAGACGAGATGTCAGAATATAAAGAGCTTACATGATTTAGCAGGCCGGAGATTACTTGAGATCGTATTAAGACAGTCAGCATGAGTAATATTTAAAAGTGGTTAGAGGAATGCCTATGACACAGTTGAAAAGCCCACACACTGACAACACACAACTATCGGCTAAGAGTAAGGCAGCTTGAACTCAGCACTTGGGTCTAGTTATCGACTTGGTTTATCTAAAATTCCAGGTAAGATTGTGTTAGGACAAGTCCATTATATTTTTTGCAGTTTATTTCGTTTTTTTGAGTAGATTTTAACAGGGTCAGAGAAAGGTTTTTACCGCTTCAACTCGCGGTCACATATTTTCGGCCCTTCCCGAATATGCGGATGGAAGTATAAGATAAATTAAAATAAACTGAGGGGCAAGCGTAAGAAAAGTCTCCGAATCTCCTGATTGTAACATACGCACAGAAAAGCTCTAGGTTTCATGCAGTGTTAAGGTTTTGACTGAGTTAATTACATCCTAATGCCTTGGGATTTTCGATGTCACTTCATAGTTTCTGCTTCTAAAGCTACAGAGAGAGGGTCAAGAAAGCTCGCAGAAAATATAGCTACCCAACCTTAGCATTATTCCATAAATCCCATTACTTAGCATGATGCATATTTTGGTCGTTGTAATAAAGCTTGTCGTTCGCTCCCTGGTAAATAATTCTGTTTCGAGTAAATTTGATGCCCAATTTGGGCACTAATGGCACAATATTATCAAAGGCACAAACGAGTAAATTTTATGTTGCTTCAGCATCCATGATGGTTTAATGAAGAAAAAAATTGCTGAAAAAAATTTACTACGACCAAGTTCTATTTATAAAATATTTCGTGGAAGTGAGTTCTCTTACGGCAATGTTAGAGCGAAATGCAATGGGAGAACTGGAGAGCAGTGATAAGACCGGGAGATTGCGGATTTGCAAAAAACACTGCGGTGAACTAAAAGCTTTTGCTAGAAAATAGGGATGTGAATGCGGATTACCAAGTTGCCAAAAAGAATAAATTAATCTTATTATTTTGGGCATTTAAAGATCGACTTTGGAGAATAATAACACTAATCACAGATGGTTAAATAGATGATGATAAAAGCATGAAAAACAAGAGAAAAGCAACAAACTTTCAAAAGAATGACTAAGACAGTAAAATAATTTAGTGGGATTTAAATTTGCTAGATAATTAATTAAAGGTTAAATATGTTTGAAGTAACCCAACCACTTTAATAAAAGACAAAACACCTTCACATTTTGAAGAGTGAATGCTTACCTTTACCAACTCTCAGCAGTTCTAATTTAGAATACACAGTTAAAGGCAGCATCGTCTTATTAAGAATATAATTATTATGGTTTGCGAAGTTCCTTTGGGTACAACTGGCATTCTTCACTTCCAAACAAGAGGATAAATCACCACCTGGCCAATCCAATTTACCTTCTATCTTAACTTGCAACAAAATACAATGAAGAAATGGCAATGGAGAGAATTTATTTGGAGATGACCAAACACGTCGAGGAGGGAGTGTAAGCAGCTAATGAGGCCTGATACCTCAACGGTATTCCTTTATCCTCGGTGGGTGATCATAACGAGTCCATTTGGGAATAGGCGATCCTAGTGTCCCCTTGAAGGTTTTAAATGAGTGAATCGTAATGCAATTCCGAGTGATTATTCACTTGAAACCCCTTTTGGGATTTCCAATTCCCCTTGTTCTGGATATTGGGTTTCTTTCACATATCCCACTCCTCTCACTCCTTCTAAGAACAGAGTGGAGCATCATGGGCCTTTAATTGGACCTAGTCAAGGGGGACATTATGAGAGATTCTTACTGGCTCTGCCATCGACTTTGGTGAATACAACAATGAACACTGAGAATTGTAGCGGATTGCTACTTAATTAAAGCCCGACCGACTCAGAAAACTCTATGGCAGATTCTCCAACATCTAGCTAGACTCCCAGATATCTGTGGCAGATTCTCCTACATCTAGCTAGACTCCCAGAACGGCAGATTCTCCAACATCTAGCTAGACTCCCAGAACCAGCTGAGCTATAGCCTAGCTATAAGGGAAACAGACGTGTACCACTGAGAATCATGCAATTGCAAATAAGTATACGAGAACTCGAATTCAAATTATGCCGGAAGGCGATGTTTACTAGATATTATGTAAAAATTATTTCATGTAATGGAATAAGTTTAAAGACAAGGATTGACTGAAAGGATTTGATAAGTGTACTGTTCTATAATGGATAACTTTAGTTTCTAATGAATTTCATTCCTCCTAATTCGTTCTCTCGGTTTTGAGAATAATATCACATTGCTGGATAGGGGTTTATAGCATTTCTTGGCATTTTTATTCAACTTGACCAAAAAAGAGCAAGAAAATAGATAACGCGGTTTTAACTTTAGACGTTTTCACTTACGTTAATCCACAGTAACTACGAAGTTCTACAGCAACAAAATGCCAGAGAATATCTATTCCTACCACCTATGATATTTGAAATCTTTAAAAAATGGAATAGAACGCTCTATTCTTTCAACATTTTTAGGAGAGAGTAGTTTAAATTATCGACCGTCGTAAAATATATTATGAAAAATAAATTAAACAATGAGCCCCTTGAATATCCTTCTGGGAGATGTTAGGGATAATTGAAAAGAGTGGCTTATTTTGGTTTTAACGCCAAATAAATATGACAATGCCGGAACTTAATAAATTTTATGAAATTTCTACTTCCTGAAAAATCGTTTATGGCTAATAGTATATGAATTTTTAATTTAAATCCCCATAAAGTTTACCGGGTTAGTGGTGGCATAAGCCGTAGGAAAGAAAGTTATCGTAGAGTAGAAGCTAAGAGCGAGTAAATAAGAGGGGAATAGAGGCGAATTAATGAAACTTATTTTGTAATTCATTTAACATTTCAATGCAGGAACAGAGCAATGCTATTTAAAATAGTTTAGCACCTAAAGTGTTTAGTGGAAAATGCCTTTTTGTGCATTTAAGGTAATTCAGGTAACTTCGTTTCCTTACACTCCAAGCATAATATCGGCTTATTTGCAAGAATGCTCTTCAGGCATGAAAGCCTTGACGAAATTCGCAAAATAAAAATTGATTCGATATTTTGATTCCGAATTTACTTTTAAAACCGAAAAAGTGCGTGCTCGCAGAATCAAAGTATTGTCAGCACTCTAGATAGCTCAAGTATGACACTAATTTGATGCTATCTGCTAATGAAAAAAATGTCACCTCAACTTTCGCTTATTTTTGAAATAGCAGGCGCTTTCTTTTGGACAAAATCGAGGGGGGCGGAATCCAAGTGCACACCGAATCGTGATAAAATCATTCTGCGAAAAGTTGGTGGCAATTTGGTTTTCGTAAATAGCTGAAGCTACCACTTACTGCGGCGCTACGATGAACTTGGGAAATAAACTTAGGCCACGATTTATTTTGAGGCTTTAGCTTACTTCTTGTTCGCAGTTAGAAACTCTAAGAGAAGAGGAAGAGAAAACGTTAACACGAAGTGCCTATCTTAGAAAACATCTATCAATAAACACCATTTTTATGAGTCGAGTTTCGAGGGGATGTGTGAAATAGCCTTACGGAAGATGAGGGTTGTGGAAATCGAATGATAAATACAAATTTTCGGTAGCACTACAAATTTGAGTGGTTGTGTGGACGCATTATAGTAACAGGAACGCACACGCTGCTCACAAGAGAGGGGAGGGGGGAAGGTTAGGGAATTATGTGCAATTATAATTTTTTCTTAAGAGATGGAAACAATAAAAATGTTGAATCGGGTAAATACTGGTCGCCGCAGAGGTACGTAATAGCATTCGTCCTCCTCTTTAATTGAATTTGAGATTTGCTTTCGTCGAGACGAAAAGGTGATAGATTATAAATTAATATTGATAACATTACATCCCAAAGCCTCTTCAATAAGAAGAAAAGAAATTATCTTTTAGTTTATTTGTGATAGGATTGTTTACTGCTATTAGACCTTGGATGGGAAAATCATGCTTAATTAAGGAGTTGACCTGAATAGATTCGAAACAATCTCATTATGGTAATGGGGAACATTTGAATGTTGAATGAAGAGTTGAGGAAGGATCACATGAGAATAGAATCATTAGGGAGTAAAATCGGCAAAGAATGAAAGAATTGTGAAATTTAATGGCGGCTCTACTATTTCAGACTAAGCATGCCTTTCTTTCCCGATAACCTGGTAAAACCTCTTTGAGTCGCATCTACCTCTCGCGTATTCCGCTTGGCGACTTAAGCAGGAGTATGGAAAATACACCGAAGCATTCTCCAACCAGAGCGAAAAGATTGCTTCCATTGGTCTAAACTTCAATCTATCGCGCCTCTCCCAAATTGACCTCAACTTCTTGAAACTGCTTGAGGTAGTGCTGGATTCAATAAATTATTAACATAAAAAAAGATGCTGCAATTTTACTGTAGCAATTTTAGAGGAAAATGTCATTATAAATCATTTCAAATCTGACATCAATGCATAATCAATGTTATTAACAAGAAGAAATGGGGCTCATATTTATTAATGGGCCGGATAAA
>UZAE01012390.1:25540-43805 GCA_900617975.1 Rodentolepis nana
TTTCGAAGCTGCTGGCTTCGACAATGTAGAAAACCTGAGAACTTTTTCATCAATTTATTATTCTGAAGATTTTATAACCTTATAAGCTTCGAAAAAGGCAAAAGATCCCCCAGAATTGAATCATGTGCATGCAAAACTTTCTGTATTCACGTCATTTCCAGCATTTAAGAGTATTTGAACAGAGAAATAAAATTATTAATAAATTTAATAAATTTATGAATATGTAAGATTGCCATTTTCATGTCTTTTCCCAACAGATAAAGATTAAAAGAAAGGTAATACGAGGATTTCGTTGTTGAAATTCGCTTTTCAAAATTATAAATTTCATTTATTATCATCTTGAAGAGAAATTGATTGTGTGAGCACTTCAGAGCAACGCTGATTGTTATAAGCACAAGTTTGTATTCATTCGCAATTTCGATCATAAACTTCACATCCAATTCGAATTCTTTTAATTATATAATAAAATATATAATCGAATTTCAGGTTATATATTGGAGTGCCTTTTTACTAAGCACCTAGTTGAAATAAATGTTACTAAAAATCTTAATTTGCAAGGTGTTTTAACGCGTGGATATGCCATATCAATAAATCTTAGAAGTTCTGCCTCTCTCTCTCCCTCTCTACTACAATAGAAGAGTGTGGAAGCGAAGCCACTTAAGTCAACTAAATTCGAGGAGAGAAATTTTAAAAGCGGCGTTGACAGAGATATCAGTAGGGTTATGAAGAGATCAATAGGATTTGATTACTGTGAAGGAGGCGAGAAAATGTTGTCTTCGTGTACAGATGGGGATGAACTTTAATTACTGAATGAACCTCTCGGCCCCACTGAAAAATATAGCAACTAGTTACTTCAAGAACTGCATAAAGTGCTCGATACTAATGGTAATTGAGTTAATTTTTCAAGTCGCTAAAATGCATAATGTACTAGATATGCACGTTACATAAAGAGATTTTACCAGAGTCGCGGAGCGTCTTTAAGAAATATGAACCTGATAATTAGTAACTGTGTCAATAATGTTGCCAAGGGAACGAAACAAGAGGCAGCTGGCCAAGATAACTCAGTAAATACTTTTCGAACAGTTGTATTACTAAAATTTCCTTATTTGCTCAGTTCCATCTGCCCCTCAATCATACATGAATTCACTATCAAATGGCCAAATCGCCTCCAAACCGTGTGAAAGAGAAAGGGATATGCATCTTTATGAAATATTTCATTCATGCTTGTTTGTATTTTCTTTCGCTTTCGCCAATTGGCAAAACTTAAAACTGAGTAAAACATCAAAAAATCAGAAAATTCAAATGAAAACTGGAAAATTATTTCTTGTTTTGGAGATTTTATTGAACTCCTCCTCTGCGTCATCTAGGTAAGAAGTGAAAGTTGGCAGATTAAAATTGCATTGTATGGTATGTATTGGTACCGTTTGGAAATCGAAAAGAAGCTTCGAGTACATGACAGCATCTGAACACAATGGCCAGATCGCATAAATCGTTACGGAGGAGCTAGCATAGAAACAGGAAATATATTTGATTTGGTATATCCAAGCAATGTAGTTATCGGCTCTTTTATTAAGATCAAACTGATAAAGCATCCATCGATCCTGAATGTGGATAAGATCTTGAATGAGTCTCATTAGCGTAAACATAAGTAAGCTGATATATATATATATATATATATATATATATATATATANATATATATATATATATATATATATATATATATTAATTTATTCAAAGTTCTATTCAAATTTCAATAGAAAATATATTCAAAATAGATGCCCACTTGTGAGCTCATCATAATTCTCTTGTAGGGAATTCCCAAAAAGAAAATTGTGAGTGTGATGGTTGAGTTAACTTGCAAGAGTAAATGAGTGTGATTTATTACTGAAAATAACCCAATTAGAAAGAATTGATGTGCTTACACTAAAAACCATTTCATCGTTTTGATTATCCAAGTATAAAGCCACTAAAGCCGAACATTTTATAATAACGATTATTTAACGGCTCAATTTGAGATCAAACTTTCCCTTCTGAAATATTTGATCAATAATATGACCATGGTTCAACAGATCGAAGGAGTCAGACTACCAAGCTTGACTTGATTAAGCCCTTCCACGGCTTACTGAAATTTTTACTACTTAGTTAAATATACGGAATATGATGAACGCCACAAAGTAAAACCATCCTTCTAAACGAAACACCTTCGAATTCTCAATTGGATGTCTATAAGTTCTGTGGGTGAAAAAAAAGTTAACGCATATCCACTAATAGGAATGGCAAAGAGAGAGTGTGTGTGTGTGTGTAAGTGGGAATGATTGATGGCTCTCTATCTGAAGGTAAAAATTGAATAGATAGAGTTTCCTAATCTGATAAGTCACGGTTCAAATTGAATGACCGATTTGACAGGGGTGACACCGGGCATTACGTTTGTTTTAGTGTCGATGAGATATCAGAATATTAACCAATAGCTGGGTTTTCCAAAGAAATTCAAATAGTATCAATGCCTCTATTAGGGGATGCAAATGCAAATATAATTCTGCCTTGGAGATTTAATAGATAACCCTCCAAATATATTGGTTCTATTTGCAATTCGTATCGAGTTCTACCAGTTTATAAGGGTGGCCAATAATACGACGAAGTGGTTGAATTTCCCATCTGAAACAAGTCAGATATCAAGAACTGAATGCTCACTGGCGCACCTACGATGGTGGGATTCACCGACCACATTGGGCAATTACACCCAACTAAAGTTAACATTTGAGTTTCATGGTTTTTTCTGCAGCTGAGGTTGGAAAATTTGAATCATAGTTAATTGAATTAGGTTAAAAATTTCATAAAGAAATTTCACAACTTTAAAAAGAAATGCTGTATGATTAGTTTTTGTTTCTATAATTTCATTAGTTTAATGTAAACTCATCTAACTAAATCCCTCTTGGTGGGTATTAATGGAATAGGCAATTGTTCAATGTAAATATTTTTTTCTAATATTCATATCAGCCCATATTAAATATTAAACTGTAGAATTTGTCATATTTTCAATCATTTATTTAAGAGTAAAATGGTGCTTGAAATAAGTGACAAATTGAGCTAATCAAATTTCGCACGCGATGATCTATTAGAGAATTTCCACCGGAGATACCATCTCAGACCCACGTATCATTTTCGCAGCGTATTGATTAACTCTTCTTACGCATTTTTGAGTCTGCATTTTCGATCAACTCTCGATCGTAATGGGCTACTAATATAAGTCCTTTTAATTCTGACCCCTTTTCTCTATACTCCAACTACGCTGCTTTAGGTTTAACCTGTTGAACTGGAGGCCTTGTGAGTTTCTCCACTATTTAAAGATAGTGAGGCCAATAGCAGGGAGCAGCTTATGGCAGCTGATTGCCCTGTAAAATCAATTATGGAAGTGAAATGGCCATCTTTTGAAGTAGGTGTCTGTCTTCTTATCCTACCCTCAGCTCCTATCAAGTCGTCTTTGCAAATGACCTTTAATGGCATGGGAGGACCCCTAATGCTTTAACCAATAACAACTCGTTGATAAAGCAGCTCACATCGCACCTGGATTGTGCAATAAAAGTTGGTTTCATGCTCGCGACCTGCACATACCACGCATTTATTGTCTATACCGTATCATTGATAAGACACGTTAATGTTTCATGGATAATAACAGTCACTCTGCTTACTTCGTTATTGAGTTGTTACCTACTGCCAATCTGTAGCCATGCAAGAGGAACAATTTCACCTTTAACCTTTCATACTTAAAACGTCTCCTTCATGAAATTCGACATTCAGTTTTCCCTGAACAAAGTATTCTTTGTTTTCAAGACTAAAGTCACGACTTCATTAAGAAAACAAAGTGCCCTCCAAAAAGTACCTTTGATCACTTTCTCCTACTTCTCAAACTACTGCCTTCCAAATCCAATACTCAATGACATTGAAATTATTATTATTATTATTATTATTATTATTTCAATTGCAAACTAATGACAAAAAATTGCAGTTGTGGGAAAGCATCTGAACAGAGGGATAGCGAGTGAGCCCAATAAGATGTCGAAGTGTTTTTAGAGTAGATAATTCACATTTTCACATTGTATTCTCAAATTTAAAGGTGGGAGTATGTCTACAAAATTTGGTAGTTGTTGATCGACTAAATTGGTTGAACATATCACCTGGATCGATTTGCATTTTGTGGTGGCAAGAGGTATACAGATTAGACTAACATTTAACCTATGTAGTTAAACGAAGAACTCTGCATTCAATATTCTAAAATTTGCTTTCAGAAACCTCATTTCTCAAATTTAAATAAAATTCAAACCAATAAAATAACTTTATATTTTCTCGGTAGTCTTTTCATTAATAGATGCTTATTTGGCTATAAATTAATAAGCGAGAACTTGTTAATTAAAATAGGTGATAAAATGGATACTTACAGGCTGGAAGGCTAATTTCATTAAAAATTAACTCTTTGGGATTTCGTTTCACTGAAGTCTAAAAAGTAATATTTTATCAGTACTTATTGATGGAGTAAGTTACGCAAGTATACTTAAATATTCCATTTTCATTATATATTTATCCCGCGCGCACATACATTCGAACTCCCAAGGAGGATTGGGTACCTACCTCTATGTCTCCTCTTTGACTTGAACAAATGTAGTTAATGCAAATGCGATTCGAACACGTTGTGTTTGAATAAGCGATTTTCCATGTTACTTATTTTGTTTGTCACTTCACATTTCTTCTCGCACATATAAGAGAGTTTCACAAACGTTTACTGTTGCAGCAAAGAATATATCTCCTGAAAAATATTGGCTTTCAAAAATGCAAATCAGTAATTATTAAAATATTTTTTCGTGGTTAACGATTTAGTGCTCTTACTATTTGATTGAAATGTGCACGGCACTTAGTTGACATTGGAACTTCTTGAAAGGGGGGGGTAGAATTACTCTGAAATATTCTGCTTCTTAAATTACCTACGGCATTGACGTCATTTAATAAATCTGATGAATTGTATGATGTAAATCAAACGACCGAAAATGGTAATTTTAATAATTAATATATTCCTTCAATATGGTCGATTCGCTCATATTTCTAAATGCCCTAAATCAAACGTATCAGTAGAAAGTTATCATAACTTTTTTAAACAAGGGCACAATGTTTATTCAGCATAGATATTTAGGAATTCAAGCGTATTTGCACTTAGAACATTTAACCAGATGGAAGGAAAGAATGGGAGACTTTGTTGCCTTTAAGTATATTCACTCTAGGTTGAATGGTCTTATTACCAAAAATATTTCATAACGAGGAATCAATTTTGATTTTGAGCTCTAATTTTGCGGTTTGGTTTCCAAGTGTAAACCCAAAGCTATGCGGTTTAGTGTAGCGGATCCATCTGAACGTTTTTTTGCTTAATTTTGCCTTAAAACTGCATTGTGCTTCATAGCAACGTGCCATCAAGTCTCTTTTACGTTTTATAACATACATTAGTGATCTATCTTCTTTTTCAAATTACCATTGCCTTCCTTGGTTAATATATGGCTCTCAGGACCTCCCTCATCGTCAATTAATCACTAAAACCTCCAACGTTTCTCCAGTCATAGTCATTTAAATAAGCAAAGATCGATCATTGCATATACCTACAAGCTTGTGATCATTTTAATTTTGTGGAAACTAGAAATCACTAATACCCAAAAACTGATGCATTATAGAATTTACTAGTACACGAATTAAATTGATCTATTACACCTGAAGAGAATTTCAAATGATACAATGCATAATTTTTGATAATATATGGATTTCTAACTTAATGACAGATGATAAAATACAAATCAGTTTCACAAACCCAGTAGTGTGCTAAATAGCATTTCACAAACACTCTGCTAAAAAAATTAAGATAATACAAAAAACTATTTTTAAAAAGTATGATCTTAATTAACCTAAATTTATTAGTACTAAAAATAAGAACAGCTGTTTTTTTATTAAAAAGGTGAAATAAGTAATATTAGAATGGTCTCAATCCACACTTAGAGATACGATAAAATTTTGATTCGAGGGCAGAAATAACGCTTAAACTAAAAGTGAAATATGGTGAAAAGTGTTGGTAAAGCATGAAATTGGTCCAAATTTTTTGTTTTCTAACAAAGTATTTCTAGGCACTTTTTGCTAAAATATGGAGTGGAAATTATTCCTTGGGGTTTAGAAAATTTCTCTTCAATACCATTTATCTCTATGTAAGAGCATATTTGGAGTGGTTTTGGAAATGACTAAAATGGCACCGGTTGTAACAGCATTAGATTATGCTAACGTGTTGTAGGACAATAAGTAGTATGATGATGATGGTGATGATGATGATGATGGTAGTAGACATAGTAAGAAAGCTGCTAGTGTGCACGATATCAGATAAAGGGATAAATGGCAAAAGGCGGGTGAAGGGATGGAAATAGCCGCGCTGCAGTTTGAGATGACGTGGCTGGGGGGAACTGGCCCTGAGAATTGACGGAGAAGATTTTGAAAGAGAAACTGGGATAAGAGCACAGAGACTATTGCTATTGCTCTGGGAGATTATGAATATATGCATGTCCATTTTAATACCGATAAGGAGGTGTGTCCTACGGACTGAATCTCAGTAGGATTTCAATGAAAATCTCAATACACGAGTGGCAAAAATTATGCCTAGTGATGGTCGTTAAGGTTTTTTAAATCCCCCCCCCCTAAAACCACAAACTCTGGCAAGTTAAGGCCAGTCAATTAGGTACAAATTATGAAATTTTAATGAAAATTTGATGATAATTTTTCATTACTACTAGAAAACTAACAAATATGTCGGAATTTCACTGCTATTTAGCATGTATTAATGGCACACAACGTTAGTTATAATTTCCAATTAAATCCTACTTAGTTGTTTTAGTTAATTTAAACTAAATCATGCAAAATGCCTTCCATTTCTTCCTATTTCCATTAAAAGAAGATCGCAGAATAATGGAGACATTTAATCTTGTCTTTAAGTTGACAAAACTATCGAAATTAGTTTTCGTGCGAGACGCAAATATGTAGTGAAATGTTACAATTTTAAGTAGGGATTAATGAAATGCCGTATGGATGGGCAGATGGCCCAATTCTCACGCATTTTTCACGATTTAATTCCCAGTTATGTTACGTTTTTTTAAAGACTTGTGCGGCTTCTTTAGGCACCCCCTCTTTGGATTTTAAGTGCTAATAAAAGACAGTTGAGTTACTTTTAAAATCCTTCATTTTCTTAAATATGCTTTCATATGATATGTAAATCTGTTGCTGTCGTTCTGTTATCTTTTTTGTCAAATTGCAAATTTTTTCCTGTGTGGTGGACAGTCATTTCCTGTTTTCTGATTCGTTCAGTGTGTGGTTTCCTTTACTGCTTAAAAATGATTCAGTAAAACGGTGAAATTTTGGTTAAATTTTATTTAAAGACTGAAGTAATTCAATTGAGCATAGGATAAATTGGGAAGTTGAAATGCACATATGGATGTCAAAATATATTTCAGATGGTATCTTGTTAGCTGAAAGCTAGATCTGACACGACACTTGTCCTAAAAGCAAACAAGAAATGGTCAACTTATTCCCATCATTTTGACTTATTTCGAACGGTGAAGAAAGTGCGTTTTGCCCATTTGTGTCATGGTAGTGCATTTAAATATGGGCATGAAAAAATGACTTTAATTTGCCTTAAGGGAGGAAGGGACCCATTGACAATTACCATTGAAGTTCACTGCATTATGAATTCAACATTCTTATAGGAACTGATGTGATGTCCAATCGTTCGTTCCTCATTATTTCACTCTATCAATCTTAAATGGGTTTTTTGTTCAAGCTTCTTGGCCGCTTGACATAGCTTGTAGTTAGTCGTACCACAATTATTTGATGTTTTACTCACGATCAAGAGAGGACAAATTAAAAATTGATTCAACTTATAAATAAAACACAAAATATTAAAGACAAAGCCCTATTGGGGAAGAAATGATTTTGAAATTTAATCATTCGCTGTGGTTAAATTTTTATTCACTTCTACTTATTTATTTGTTTTTGCTGCAATTTCCCATGATTTAGAACCAACAGTGTGTCTGAAATTATTACTGCTATATTTTGCACTTCAGATAGTGTTATAAAATTTTTAGTCGTGAAAAATGCAAGAATAAAAAACCATGTTTAGTATAAACAATTCCGCACAATAATTATTTCTCTCCGTGCACAAATGAGCCGCAATTATGACAGGTTATGATTGCCTAAATGTATCATCAGCACAAAAAGGCATTTATGATAATTTAATAATGTTTATGGGAGAAAAATTTCAGTCATTGTAGTAATGGGGACTTCTTTAATCATATGAAACTAAATATGTAAGAGATCATTAAAATTCATTTTATTCATTTTGATTGGGTAGTAATGAGCCTTGCCGTGTCAAATAAATATTTGTAAAAAGGAAAGAAAATATTTGTGAAATGGTAATTTCAACAGCAGATCTTGATCGACCGGCTAAGTTTTGAAGCTTCGACATGAGTTGTTCGAAGGGTCTAGTTAGTGTTGTTTTGACATTACTGCCTGTCATTCTCAATCCTCCCTTGTGGGCTTCTTCGGCCCTTTCTCACATTCGCATGATTTCCCAGTATTAAAATTTGCTGAACCATAGGCAACACAGCAATAAAAATGATCAATGTGGTATTAACTCACTTCAGCTAATCGTTGAAGTCAATGAATTTGCATCGGTGTAATCCCCAATATCCTAAACTATGGTTTGAAAGGCGTGTGCTTAATTAGTCAGCTACAAATTTTCATCGTCCACTTCATTTCTTCCCTTTAGGCGTTTACGGCACTGAGTTAATGGGAGTCAAAAAGCGCTTATATAATTAATTAACTCTTCTCTCTTTATTAAGAAATACAAATCCCCTGGGGACATTAAGTATGGATAAGATAATTTTGCTTGGTTTCAGAGTAAGTGGAGAACTAATGGGGTGACAGAAGAAGTCCACTAAAAGCACATCATTCAGTCCGACAAATTAAAGCAACAAGTAAAATTATACTCATACTTTTATCCCCGTCCTAACTATAATTACCTCGTGAATAACTTAAATCATGCTAAGTCAATTAAAAGAAAATATTACTACTATAATCTATAGCAAGGTTTACGCTTATATATATATATATATATATATATATATATAACGTATTCGTTTCAATACAAACTGAGAGTCAATTTTACTTCATTTTCCGAGGTATATTCGGGCTTTGAAGTCTAGAATATTGGTCGATATTTGATTTAATCTACTAGACAGAATATTCCCTTGGGAGACATAAAGGGGGAAAATTCATTAGCCAAGTTAAAGTGAAACTGGAGTTTATGATCGATAGCCAAACATTTATTCTAGCTTTAGAGAGGATGTTTCACTTCTAGTGCATTTTGTAAGTTACTTTCACTAATTGCTTTTCTATCTTGACTAAGTTCAGTGGCCTGCGCATGTGCCTTCGTGTTATGCGCATGTACCAACCATCTCACAAGAAGGGAATCAGGAGAAGGCAACTGAGAAGTAGGAGAAGAGCAAACGAAGTAGTAAGGAGGTTTAGGTCTTGTTTTAACTTTGACATTAATCATTTAAGGAAACCATTAATTCTATAATGCACATGCTCTGAGCTTTTTTAAACTGTCGTTTTAAAATTGTTCATAGGATAGTTTTATCATTATGTTATTTCATTGAAATTGAAAGTAGAGGAAAACATAGCTATCCCAGGCACGAGTGTATGCTTTCGACAGTCAGAGGTTAATTTGATTAGTTAAGCTGTTGAGCAAAATTATTAACCATAACTATTTTAATTTAATTAAACGTTTGCTGTGGTGTAGTATTAAAATTGATTGCGCATGAAAAAGGATTTTCTTCTACCTTATCTATAATAGAATCAACTAAAACTGTTTATTTATTTCCCTCCCCCCACCCCTCCCCCACCCCCACCCCTCCTCAACATGTTAATTTCTTTTCAATAATTTATTTATATCAAATGGCAGGCGCTTGGATAGTTATCATTAGCCCTTTAGTTAACTTCAGGCTTCACAGATGGGAAGGAACATCAAAGTGAAAAAAGTCGAGAGGTGGGCAGGAGAGTGTTTATAAGATATGAAAGAGACAGACACAAAGGTAGAGAAAATGTAAGGTGAGGTGAGTACTGTGGAAGTAGTCGAATATAACATACAGTGGGGTGATTGTAGTTTGAAATCAGAAATCAACTGCCAGTTAATAGACTTTTTTGCCGTATGTGTATACGTTGCCCAGGATGCACCACGTGGAGGTAAGTCTATCGCGCTCCCCTCTTTTCAATAATTTATATTTAAATAACAGTCCGTTTTTATGATGAGGAGCATATTTTTACTTTAACAAGCATGATATATACAGAGAAATATGCATCTCTGATTGAAAGCAAAATGGAATGCAAGAATTTTAAGTGAAAGAAAACATTTCAGAGTGATCACCTCTTCTTCGAAACCAACTTTCACTCAAGTCAACATGGATTTCATGGAGCAGTAAATTCGAATGGTCATCAATTATAATGTCCAATATTTTGACGTATACGCCTCCACATTAGCAAATATACCGCATCTATTAGTCAAGGAAAGCGAAGGTTTGTTGAAAAGCAGCATCCAAATTTAGTCTCCTTTTAACTAAAATTAACGTAATTTTTAGTTCTGCAAGCCCTTTCAACTCTTATGTGTGTGTGATCTTATTCAAATAAATTAATTTGAATTTCTTCTCAGGGCTCTATGATAAATTGTGCGGCAGGGTCTGCCCCGCTGGTAGGTTTATAAAATTGTCGATTTATCGAGATTCAAGGTATGCATTCCATATCAGTAGGCAATTAAATAGTTTCGGTATTTTCACAGTAGAGTAGAGATGAGATAATGGCATTGTTTTAAAACGAAAAAATATTTTTGAGGTTAAATGGATATAATTAAGAGAATGAATTTGGGTATCTGCTGGAGGGCTTCCATTTCTTTATTTATATCAAATGGCAGGCGTTTTGATGGTTATCATTAGCCCTTTAGTTGACATCAGGCTTCACAGAGGGGAAGGAACATCAAAGTGAAAAAGTCGAGAGGAGGGGAACTGAAGAGTGTTTCAAAGACGAAGGTTGAAAATTTAGAAAAAATGTGAGGTAGTATTGTGGAAGTGGTCGAATATGTCGTACAGTGGGGTGATGGTAGTTTGAAATCAACTGCCGTTTAATAGACTTTTTGGCCGTATGAGTATACATTGCCCAGGGTGCACCACGTGGAGCCGTATGAGTATACGTTGCCCAGGGTGCACCACGTGCCGTTTGAGTATACGTTGTCCAGGGTGCACCACCTGGAGGTAAGTCTATCGTGAGTATACGTTGCCCAGGGTGCACCACGTGGAGGTGTATGAGTATACATTGCCCAGGGTGCACCACGTGGAGGTAGCCGAATGAGAATACGTTGCCCAGGGTGCACCACGTGGAGGTAAGGTGTGAGTGTACGTTGCCCAGGGTGCACCACGGACTCTTTTGCCGTGTATACGTTGCCCAGGGTGCACCAGTTTGTTTGCCGTATGAGTATACGTTGCCCAGGGTGCACCACGTGGGCAGTTTGAAGTTGGGTGATGGCAGTTTGAAGTGAGAAGTCAACTGCCAGTTAATAGACTTTTGGTAGTTTGAAGTCAGAAGTCAACTGCCGAATAATAAAGTGGCAGTTTGAAGTCAGAAGTCAACTGTCGGTAAATGTAATTTTGCATAGTTTGAAGTCAGAAGTCAACTGCCAGTTAATAGATTTAGTAGTTTGAAGTGAGCATACGTTGCCCAGGGTGCACCACGTGGAGGTGCCGTTTGAGTATACGTTGTCCAGGGTGCACCACCTGGAGGTAAGTCTATCGTGAGTATACGTTGCCCAGGGTGCACCACGTGGAGGTGTATGAGTATACATTGCCCAGGGTGCACCACGTGGAGGTAGCCGAATGAGAATACGTTGCCCAGGGTGCACCACGTGGAGGTAAGGTGTAGTATACATTGCCCAGGGTGCGCCACGTGGAGGTAAGACCGTATGATTATACGTTGGCCAGGGTGCACCACGTGGAGGGGTATACGTTGCCCAGGCTGCACCACGTGGAGGTAAGTTTATAAGTCTATTGCACACCCCATGATACCTATCATAACGCCTGCCATTTGAAAGTACGTTGTCCAGGGTGCACCACGTGGAGGTAAGTCTATCGTATTCTTAAGAATAATTGTTTAGAAAACCAGCAAGGGTTGATCACCCCACATTGCTATCTATAATGATGGGTTAGAGCCTTTGTCCGCACTTTTCTGCCTTTAAATTATGTTGTGAGAGAGAGATAGCATGCACCCACCCTTGGCTTCTGCATAATAAGGTATACAGATTGTAATAAGAACTAGTTTAAATGATGTGGTAAACGATATCTGGCATATGCTCTCATTGAACTTAATTTGACACTCAATTATTCGAATCGGGTATTGAAAAAAATATATTAATTAGTTTTTTAACTTTATCCTGGAAAACGATAGAGATATAGGTAGATAAATAAGTAAGTAGGTAGGTAGGTAGATGGGTGGATGACTGTTGTGTGAAACAATATGTTAGCATGGCTAAAGCAAATTAGCTCATGCGCGTTCTAACATCCTGGAACTTTACGGAAGCGAGAACAGAAACCTCTCGACCAATCAATGATCAAATTTATTACGATGTTATCATTGTCGAAAGTGTACGCATCAGTCGAACATGCGGCCCCAACGGACATGACACGGCCGATATACACCCTCAACATATTTATTTATATCAAATGGAGGTAAGTCTATCTCACACCCCACACCCTCAACATAACATCACTCGGGTACACGTATTCCACATCATACGCCTACTTCCTCGATTTTGAATTGCTGAATATTTATTTATATCAAATGGCAGGCGTTTTGATAGTTATCATTAGCCCTTTAGTTGACTTCAGGCTTCACAGATGGGAAGGAACATCAAAGTGAAAAAGGTCGAGATGGGGGGAGGGACAGAAGAGTGTTTCAAAGATGTAAAAGAGGCAGACAGACACAAAGGTAGAGAAAAATGTAAGGTGAGTACTGTGAAAGGGGTCGAATATGACGACCAGGGGGGTCGTGGTAGTTTGAAGTCAGAAGTCAAATTTCGGTTAATAGACTTTTTTGCCGTATGGAGGTAAGTCTATCGCACACCCCATGGGGTATATGGGTAGGTATATTTTACGATAGTAGATGACTAAACTAATGCACAACCCACATTTAGAATCTAGCTTAAAATAGCCAAATTGCTAAAATTGAACCCTTTCATTTTTTACTGGCACGACTTATGATAAGTATTTTCTGGTTCAAAAGATGATTGATGAAATGGTCAATCACTCATACTCAGTTAAAAGTACATTGTGTCACCGAACGCACTAAGTAATAACATTGAAATGTTACTGATTCTAAATATGACTGATTTTTCATACTTTTATAACAAAGTAACAGAGATATTTATTACAATCCTAATGTAAATCAAATGGGAATTGACAGATAGTATAGCATAGTTTGATTTCTATGAAAAGCCGTGTTTGAGGCTTGGGCCATAAGCATGAAGCACGTTTGACGGGGTGATGGGTATCATTAAATGATGGACGTCATTAGTTGCTGTTGAATTTGTTCAGCAAAAAGGTGATTAATCGAATTTCTTCAATTAATTGCAGTTTCATGCAGAAGAGGTTCTTTGAGTTTTTAATTTATTATCTCCTAGATCTTAGAACAACCTATCGGTGGCAGAAGTTGCTTTCAGATCCCTTCATTCAGCCTGGATTATCATTTGCAGTCCCTATTGCATAGTCATGTCCAATGAATTCCTTATCCCGACCTAGTTCTAGAACATTCGTTGAGATTCCCAGGCCTGCGTATAAATTACGCTCGTCAGTCAATGAGGTTTTGCTTTAGGTGAGCGAACAGCGTGCTGTTGCAAAATGTGTAACAAATGCAAATTACCTCCAACTTGTAATAACAGCTCGCACTTTTTCACCCATCACGACAGAGTTTGGTAGGTCAAAGTCAAATGATAACTAATTGCTGTTGTTAAGTTAGCGTAAGGTAAAAATTAGTGAATTCTTGTAAGCCGACATGAGGAGGAAGAAAACAGTGTTATCGAAATTTTCGCCTCCGAAATTTGATACATTACGGAATTAACCTCATTGTCCATTACAGTAGTGGTAAATTTGCTATTTTTAATTAAAAAATGGCGCTTGAAATATTAAAAAAAGTACAGTAGATCAGTGGAGGTGTTAACTACTCTATCTATCATAAGGGGTATAATGTAATGATTGGGTATGCTCCGACTTGTTTTCTTAGTTTCTGTAAGTACGCATGACCGCAATCACCTAAAGTGATTGGATAAATGATTAATCACATTATCGATCACATGATATATATATATATATATATATATATATATAGCCCTTTAGTTGACTTCGGGCTTCACAGAGGGGAGGAACATCAAAGTGAGAAGAATTCAGGAGGGGGAATAGAAGGGTGCTTCAAAGATGTAAAAGAAACAGACACAAAGGCTCAGAAAGGGTAAGATGAGTAGTGGTAGGAGGTCGAATATGACATACAGTGCAATGAACTTTAATGAAACCGATTTCATCATCTCCTTCTACTTTCTCTTGATGATCATCGGTGCGCAGTAACCAATTTAATTGAGCAAATCTGTGGCGAAATTCGAATCTCCCAGACAGGAGGCTTTACGATGCCAACCATCATCAAAGACAAGTGTTGAAAAAGGATTTCCTAAAGAGACTTAGAAACCAACCGGATACTTAATTCAATTGGTAATACCTCTCCAAACATGACACAGTGTGGGATATTTAATGGCTCAGAAAAGCGCACAGCTAATTAAGTGGACAACCAGATGAAATCAGGATTAAAATCGGCTAATACTATCACATTCCTTTGATTCACTTAACATCCCCTTCCTATGTGCTATGCGCTTGGTCCATATTTAGTTTTAATTTACTGTCGCAATAAACTGACCGAAAAGCCACTAAAAAGCTTAAAAAATGCCTTTCGAATATTGTTTTATGGCAACAAAACCCCGCTCAATAGCTAATGCTAAGTTCGCTAAGGATTATTAAGTGAATGTGTAGCTTATGAAACTCGATTATCTTAGAACGTTTCATTTTCGCATCACTATTGTGTTGATAATATCACACTGGAAAAAATTAATAATAATAATAAGGAACATCAAATTGAAAAAGTTGACAGGAGGGGGGGGGGAACAGAAGAGTTTTTCAAAGATGTAAGAGACAAACACAAAGGTAGAAAAAAAGTGAGGTGAGAACTGTGAAAATAGTCGAATATGGCATAGAGTGAGGTGATGGTAGTTTGAAGTGAGAAGTCAACTGCCGATCAATAGACTCTTTTGCCGTATGAATATACGTTGCCTAGGGTGCACCACGTGGAGGTAAGTCTATCGCACACCCCTACTCTACCAACATAAGAACTCATCGTAAACATTGTATTTGGAAAATTAGCTAAATAATTTACAAATTGAAGCAGANCGATATACACCCTCAACATATTTATTTATATCAAATGGAGGTAAGTCTATCTCACACCCCACACCCTCAACATAACATCACTCGGGTACACGTATTCCACATCATACGCCTACTTCCTCGATTTTGAATTGCTGAATATTTATTTATATCAAATGGCAGGCGTTTTGATAGTTATCATTAGCCCTTTAGTTGACTTCAGGCTTCACAGATGGGAAGGAACATCAAAGTGAAAAAGGTCGAGATGGGGGGAGGGACAGAAGAGTGTTTCAAAGATGTAAAAGAGACAGACACAAAGTTGGAAAAAAGGAGAGGTGAGTACGGTTGAAGTAGTCGAATTTGACATGCAATGGGGTGATGGTAGTTTGGAGTCAAAAGTGCGGCGATGATCCCTATGTAATGTAAATATGGGCTGGCTGTAATTAAGTCAGACTCGAAAAGAGAAGTAAAACGAAAAATTAGCATTGGTTTGGGTCATAGGAAACCCACTTTTATTGTTTTGAGCTGGCCATTTGAATTTAACAATTTTATTTTCTCTATAAACAGATGTGAATGCCCATTCGGTTTTAGTAGGCTTTCGTGAGAACGCACCAGCTCAATTAGCCTGGTTGAAATAGGGTGACTGGGGTGGTTTTAATGAATCGTGGCATGAAAATTCTTACTCAGATTTGAATAATTATTCTCGGGAGAATATGTCACCGTTTGGAGTTCGGGCCGCTGACTAGGCAAAAGTCTAAAATCCGTGGTAATTAATCCAGGAAGCCCTGTGATAAATATTTCTCTCCTTCCCAAGGCAACACAAAGACCTCATGGTTTGGATCCTTATCTGTTTATGTCCTGAAGAACGTGGTTCAAGGCAGATTTTGTGAAAGGTCATGAGGATGGTGGGGAAATATGAATATAGTGAAAGAGCGTATTTCTATTTTATTCTACTTGTCATCAATAATTCAAATTGTCAATTCAATTTGTGTTTATTTATTATATCGGTTAATTATATGTTTCAAGAAGAACATTTTTTACTGAAAAGCCACGTGTGTGATATAATAATGCAGGCATATTTGGTAGTACTTATTAAACAAAGTAAACGAATAGGAGAATAGTTTGCAGTTAAGCTCTATAATTAGTCAAATAACTTTTAAACACTGAAGTGGTATTAACTTTGATCTCCATCATCATTCAAGACAATTAAATACATTGGAGGAAAAATTATAAATATATAGGCTCACAATTTGTCCTTAATTGACAGTACATTTTTATCTTTATTTTAAATGATGGAGGATTTTCTTTAGTTCGATACGGCAAGGTTGATTCATACATTATTTGATAATTCAAACCAAATACATCGTTGAAACTAGCAAAGAGTGACATTCAAAGATTTTTGAAAGATAAGTGCATGGACGCGAGATGTAAAATTAAATGGAAATCGGAAAACGAAAACGCTAATATAGGGGACTAACTCCAGAGTCACAGTGTAAGAGGATAGGCGAAGAGTTTAGAAATGGTAAACCATTGATGTGAACTATCCTAAGAGATATATTTAAATGAAAGAGAAAATGGGAACAAAGAAGTATACAATAGTTCAATTTAAACGCCGCAAAATTTTACTTGAAATATAAATATGGTTTAATTATGAAATTGTTTATCCGAACTAAAAAGAAACCTTAAGGGTTACCAAATTTCCCTACGCAATGGAGTATCCTTCTGAGTTTTATTTTCTTTAACTTTGCCTTTTCTTCACCTCTCTACTACTATTTTATAATTAGGTTGGGGATGCTAGCTTGATTTACATTACGGGATGGGTAGCAATAAAGAATACAGAAGGACTTAAGTGTTGGATAGATTTCACCAAGATATTGACGGACATTTGAATTAGAGTTCTAACAACAAGTATAGTCTGCTCAGTAGATCTAAGAACATGGAATCTAGTTTTCCCAATTTACAGGTTCATACTGTCACAAATCATTGAAGCAAAGCATTTCGCCACCATATCAAGAAGGAGGAAATACTATAGTTAAATGGGAATGTTCTGATCCCATTGCCTTAGCAAGCACTGGTCAGTTGGGCGCCCTCTCAGGCTAGATCTGTCTGAATAACACTTATTTAATAATTTTAGTAAGGTTTTTCCTGTGAAAATTCACCCTATTTTAATAGATCAGATCTTAGTCCGTTCAGACTTGAATTATTCAAATATGTCGAAAAGTTTTTGACTCTCAATAGCCTCGAATTATTTCATTTACTTTGCAAGATAATCTCCATAAATGCAAAGAATTTGCAAAGTAGCTAATAAAATTGAAAAATTTTATTTATTTATTTATTATTTATTTCAAATGACAGGCTTTATGATATTTATCATTAGCCCTTAATCTTTGACTTCAGCTTCCCTCAAGAGGAGGGGGGTACATTTATAGCAGTTAATTAATAGCAGTTCATTAGCAGTCTTCTTGCTTCCCAGTATCTTTGGCTTTCCGTCCTTTTCTTTAGAGCTGGACACCGAATCAGGTGGGTCTTCTCCATTTCCTCATGTAGGTTACATAGAGGCCATGTGGGTTGAGTGTATACTCCCAATCTGTGAAGGTGTTTTGCCAAGCAATCGTGTCCGGTACGTAGTCTAAACTCAGCAACGGCTTCGATTCTTGGCCAGTCAACTATGTCGGAGAGTGCCACTGTCC
>UZAE01012391.1:0-16912 GCA_900617975.1 Rodentolepis nana
CACAGAGAGGAAGGAACATCAAATTGAAAAAAAATCGAGATGGGGGGGGGGAACAGAACAGTTTTTCAAAGATGTAAGAGACAGACACAAAGGCGAGGTGAGTACTGTGGAAGGGGTCGAATTTGACATACAGTGGGGTGGTGGTAGTTTGAAGTCAGAAGTCATCTGCCAGTTAAAAGGCATTTTCGCCGTATGAGTAAACGTTGCCCATTGTGCACCACGTGGAGGTAAGTCTATCGCACACCCCATCTTTGAAATATAAAAGAGGATTTGTAGTGCTAAGACTGCCCAGTCTAGTCAACCAACCAGACAATGACCTGGAGACCTAGTGGACAAGAAAGAGGTCAGTAAACCAGACGATGTTTCCTGAAATTAGATCTGGAATTAAACAAGTTGAAGGAAATATGAACCGAAAAATATCAAATGATATCCTCACTTTATCCTCAAAATCTTTCTATTTTAAACTTCTCTGCCATCTGATTTCGATTCATTTCCCGATATAGTAAAAAAATAAATTGTTTTGCCAAGTCAATATGGATGTTGCAAAAAAGGCCTAAATTATTTGATCGAAATTTAAGTTCATACTTAATTGTGCATGCAAATTCATTAAATTAAAGTTTTTTATTTCAACCCCTCTTATTGGGTGAATCTCAATTTTATTGTGGGTAGCATTTCAAGTGAAGTGCAAAATGTTTAAATTTCACAAAAAACATATATATGAATTGGCTCTAAGAACATACACTATTCGGAGAGAAGTTCTCTTGGAATTATTTATGCGAATATACTTCGTGCATTTAATATAATTTTCAGTGTGTTCTCTCTCTCTCTCTCACACACAGACACACACACACACACACACAATTTCATTTCGTACATAAGTTTATTCAAGAATTAGTAGAAAAAATAAATGTCATTGCTTTAATTATGTGGGAAAGAAATTGAAGGATTGCATTTCAATCTGACGCACCGGTTAGCATCCAGTTAGACCTAATTTTGACCCATCATGCCTAGATATATTACGAGAGCAGTTTTTGCGCTAATGTAAATATCCACATGCATTATTGATGCTTTAGAGGTCGATTTTTATGAATATTTTTGAATATATTAATAAATCAATCTTTTGAGATCACGGTTTATTAATGTTAGCCTGCCATTTTTTCTATACAATAACTCTAATAGTATAAAAATATGCTCAAAAGGTGTGGACTGTAAATTAATAAGTAATGAATGCTACTTGTAAATGTTTAAATAGTATAGAACTAACGGAGCTTAAAACTGATTGAAAATGAGTTCAGAAAAGTAGCAATTACTTCAGTATTAGGAGCAGGTTGCTAACATAACGTATGAGTTTCAATATAGATTGGCTGCGTTCGATTTTACTAGAGAACCCAGGTATGTTCTCATTTCATGTCGGCTTTATTCTCATAATCTCCCTTTACAGTTGGGAGTCTAAGAAGACTTCCAGAAAACCTCAACTTATGAACGCAATCATTTTCAAAGATATTGAATAAATTCACACACCCTCTTCCACTCATTCTGTGGCAAAACTGACTTTGAATAACTTTATGCTTAGTTTTGAGCCACATGTATCACTTCGGACAGTGGAACAAGACAGCCACAATTCTGGATCCTCGCCTGCCCACAGGTCTCTGTAATCCCGGCGAATTTACTGGCAAAGACAACTCCATTTTCTGCGTGACTCCAGCCGAATGGCATCACTCAGACATCACCTATGGAGGCGAAACTGCAGGTGCAGCAGGAACGACAGCCAAAGCCAGAATCGTCGCTTGTCTCCAGAGGTTCACCCAGCGAAGTGCTCAAACTGGCAAAGAACTCCATCGAAGTACATATGTCCAACATACTAAGATTGCTCGATGGGTGAGTTCACATAACCAAGATAATTATGAAGTTTGAATAAAATTGGCTATTTTGTCATATTTCCACGGTTAATTTTAATTTATTGATTTATTGTTTAAGCTACAAGGTTACTTGCATGGGAACTTATTCTAGTTGGACAGCAAAATATTGAACTTGAGATAAAAGAGTCACTTGATGCAAATTTTCTGACGTTTAAGGAAAAAAATTGCCGGATTTTTAATCCAAGTCAGTTTGTTTTTCTGTTTCAAAGATGCATGTAAACTCCAAAATAGCCAATACTCTGCCATTGCAAAATAAACAAATATATAATTACTCATACTTCAGTATCTTTATTCTTGTTTTACTGAATGTGAAAAATAATGCTAGCTTTCTAAAATTTGCCAATCGATATGAACTAAGATAAGTAACATTTGGAAATTGATAGCTTGTTTATTAAATTTTTCTTCATTTTAAACAATCATTTTTTAGAGGAGTTCGGAGAAACGAGAAGACGCAGCATCTGGTCCAGGTGCAGCTCCATTGGACGATCATATGTCAGGCCAGTCAGATGCCCTTTCTTCACCGGAAAATATGCTTAGGACGTAGGTTTCCCCACTCCCCACCTCTAATTTTCTCCTTAATGCGCACGCACGCACACACACACACATGGTCTCTCATTGCTGATGGTCGTTCTTCCTATTAGCGGTGGAAGAAAAAGGTATAGTTCGCACATTAAGCTCTTAGTTAGCTGCAATGCTTAAGTGGGCTATTAGTTATTCCGATGATTAATAGATACCACTCGGCGACAATTTACAATTTTTGTAGCTCAAGAGGTCGTACACACTGATCGCTCTTATTTTTTGCCTTTGGACAAATTGAATCAGAATTCAAAGAAACTTTACACGTCTTTTTTCCGTTACTGGTTGTGGTATTGAAACACCATGAGTTCACTTCACTTTTAATTCTATTAATGCTTTAATCGGAGCGTTCACCTTTTTTTACACTCAGGAGAGCTCACTAACATTCTTTTATTTGAAAAATCCATTCGCACAAAGTACATTCGCAAGAGGTACAATGTTTCCTATTTATTATTTCAGATGAGAGATGATGGACAAGTTGGGGGATGAGAGGGGGGTGTCTTATTCTTGAAACAAATAGTTATAATTCAAGTTAGGACCAAATGTCCTTAAAGCCGCATTCAATTAGATTTTGAATTTAGTTGGATGGAATTGGACGTACTGTGTGAGTGAAGTTTGTAATGACTTTTCGTCCCCATGATCGACGAATTTCATTCATTCACACCTTACTTCATTTGAAATTATTCTGGTTGCAGTAGAAAGTGTACATTAGAGCTCTCTAAGTCTAAAAGTTCTGTACTGAGGTCATTCTGTCAAAATATTCAAGAAATCGAAGCTATGCATGACATGACTCTCTCAATAGAAATTAATAGAGTTCACTTAAGAGGAAATCGATGTCAGGCTGATCGATTGTTATTCCAGTCTATTAAAGAAGGACTTCCTACCACTCACTGTGAGTATATAGGTAGGGCCGTTGAGCCGTTCTGATCAAAACTTCATATTCCATCATTTCTTATTGTCGAAATTCACCTATTGGCTATTCAAGTATTTGTATATATGCCAGTTATCGAACCTGAAATCTCTAAGTTAAAAGATGTATGCGTTAAACGTAGCAGCCCTGAGGCACTCGACGAAATTGTATTAAAAGATTTTTCGAACATTTTTTTCCCAGTGTTTTATTGATATCATACATTTTCGATTTTCAGTACCGACATGTCCTCGTGCATTACTTGAATTAATTCTTCAAGTTTAAATGCCTCCTATAAATCAGTTGACAATCGGTTTGTCGACTCGAATTTATTACAAAAATTGATCTTAAGGGGATCTGTGCGAATAATAGGCAGGCATTTTCAAATTTTAGGTTGGTTAGAGGGATCTGTCTAGTCGTTCGCCCACGTATTTAAATGGAGGTTTTAAGCTTACTCAAAGAACAATAGATTGTTACTATCTTTAAAATAATTCCAAAATTCAAATAACAGTGTGGTGATGGCAGAAAATTTTCCTAAAATTCACATCAATTTGACTATTTTTATAATTTTATTATACAGTGGAATTTTTGACTAGTTTTCTACTTTTATTAATTCATTTAAATGAATCGAAATGTTTTAAAATGTACTTTATAGCTACAATAGGGGATAGACAGTAACCGCTTTCAAATAGAATGAACAAGTAAATCACTAAATGCTCAAATATTGTCGAAGAGCAATATATATATATATATATATATATATATATATGCATCAAAACCGATCAAAAGTTTTGAATTTAATCGCTATTCAGCCAAAAGTACTAGGAGCGAAATGTCTTGTCATTCGTGACCGGTAACTTTGCCTCATTTTTTGTTTGTTTACTTTCACCGGGTTTGGAATTGCTTGTGCCTTCAATTACAAGGCGCTCTTCAGCTTACTAAGGAAGTAAATGCTCCTTATAGTTTATTTCAACTCTTCTTCTTCTTAATGATTTTAGCTTAGTTCATTCAAGATGCATTTCTATTATGTCCCATTTAGATCTTGCAAGAAATCTCACAATATCCTTGATTATTCAACCAGATTAATAAAAATCATCTCAAGAATTTATTAAATAATTTTTTTCAATAATCATTGCTCAAAAATACTTCTTTCTTTCCCCAAACACGTATTCTTTGGGGCTACCATTTTAGGTCACAATAATCACTTGATCGGTTTTCCATCAATTTATTTATTTTTCTTTCAGCTTTTGAATCGATTTGATGGGAAGTTAAAGAGGTTTCATGATTTTTTTTGAGTAAGTGCATTCACAGATATTAACAAAATCGTTTTAGCTGAGAATTAATTGTTTTTCGCTCTTATTATGCTCAAATTGGGATCAATCTGTTTTGAAATAAGAAATGCACCCATTAGTCAGTTTCATTATCATTAACTCAAAAAATATGTCAAGATAGCTAATAGAATTTGGATTTTCACTAATTTTCAGTTAATTATATCTTTTGAAACTACAGCATAGAACCTGTTTTCCGGAGGTTTGCTTAAAATTCTGATTATTCATTACCTTTGTGCTCTTAAATGTCAAATTTTTTTGTATATTAGTGGCCCGCTAAATTTCCACTTTCTTGAGCATTTTTATGCATGAATCTTGATGGAACGAGGCATTACGCATCAAATAAATTGGCAAATGTGAAATATTCCTTTTCAGCTTCAAAAGCCATGTTCTCATCTCATGCTTATTTTAATTAGAAGTATGCTTTAAAGGATTTATATAACGCACTGGATAATAATTTGTCTATTTCTTCATCTATAATGAAAATATTCAAGCTGGTAATAACTTTCTTTGATTCGCAACGGTTTCATCTCGATCACCTTGGAATGGGTGGTTAAAATTATAATAAGTCTGAGGTTTTATTTTAAGTAAAATTGTACAACAATTTAAGATATACTTAATTCCCAAAGGGTAGACCTGAATGTAACATTATTGTATTTAATAAGCGGATATGTAGGAACAATGACACTTTTTCATGAATTTTATTTATTAGTCGCAAACGTTTCAAAATGGTCAATTCAATTTTGTCTTTGAATATTGCACGTATATTTCAAATAGTAAATTAAGAGACTGTGAATTTTCACGCATTTTGGTCATTCGGAAAGATTTAGTTTGCTGCCTTAAAATTTCATATATATATTTATGAAGTATTTGATAGCAAAGCGAAATAAAGTTATTGTCACTTCTTTGGCGATAAGCTGAGGAGGGGAGGAGATACATAAAAGGAGTAGTCCTTGGCAATAAAGTTGCGTAATTATTTCTAAATTTAACTAGCTCGCAATGTACTTCACGAAATTAGATATTCCGGAATCCATTAGGACCCTACAAAGGGTCTAATTCTGTTGCACTTATAGGCTTGAGACAAAATTACTACGTGGATATCGTCTACTGATGATAGTTGCGGTGGGGATTCTTAAAATATTTGGAATTTAAGTGCATAGAAGAACAACCCGGATCAACTTTTACCATGGAATCAGGTGTACTGCAAGCGAAATGGCCAGCATACATATCTGTTGCGTCTTAGGTAATGGGTTAGAGATCTTTTGTTTTAATCAATAAGCTCGAAATGTTGTTCATACCATTACTCGCTTAATGCGACTACTAGCACTTACTAACTTGAGTTCGGTTGAGAGGAGATATTTTGTAGTCATTTTTATGAGTTGATCTGAATAATTCAGACTCTGATTTCACAGACGTGTGTGCTAATCACAGATGGAAATAAAATTTCGTTTTTTTTGTCTTGAGCGCAAACCGATTAGCCACTGTGTAGCTACGAGGACAGAAGAGATTTCATTGCCAACTTCTATGCTCTGAAATAGCAAAATCAACGCTTTTAGGTTCTTCAATAGACTGAAAGTGATGAAAGGATATTGGTGATTACAAAGTCAAGTATGATTGTAAGCCTCTGCTTGCCCTTTCGCCTTGCTCATGAACGTAAGTGGATACGAGATATGACGTGCCATTAAACTCAGAATGTCTGAAACGATTCCACATTCAGAAGTCCAGGGATCAAGCAGTGTTGATTGAGTTTTGGAACATTTTGATATTGCGAAGTGGGTTTATATCCATTTTGAGAAAGTGGGAGCTTGCTGAAACCACAGTATATAAGAATAATGACAACCTGACCTCATTATATATTTATGCCTGCCACTCATCCCCATTTCATTTCCTCCCGGAAATTTATAGTTTTATTTAATGAAAAAAATTATAGTTGACAACGCTGAAAGCAAAAACACAAATAATTCTTTTCAGTTTATAGAAAGTACCGCTCTCGAATATCTCAAGGTGTGGTAATGCAATAATGAAGCTTGTAGGATAGTTAGATTATGTTAAAAGAATTTCTCAACCAGAAATATTGAATGGGATAAAATTACTTTTCTTGATAATCTACTTTGTGTGTGTGCGTGTACGTGTGCAATCTTTCATCATTTACACTTATTTAATTATTATATTTATTATATAATATTGCTTACTATTGGGATAAAATAATCAACAATGGCCCATTTTGCCACAACTTCACGTTCCCAATAGAATGGGCAATTGCATTGCCGTTTATCCACTTAGGGAATCTCCGAAGTAATGCATCAGTCAGTTATAAGCAGAGGCAGAATTTTTGACCCAAATTTGCCGTAAAATTTAAAGCTGAATGAGCAAGTTTAACTTAAAATTTTATACTTGATGGGATTGAGGCCGGCTTTTCTACTTTAAGCAAATCGGGTTAGAATTCATTGAAGTTTAAGCTCTTTGAAAATATTTTACAAACTACCGCTGCCACGGTAATGTTATTGGAAGAAGGAAGTTACCGATTATTTATTTTCAATAGAGTAAATTAAACTATTTCCCAATAATTAAAACATTTATACCCACGATTATTTTAGAAATTTCGAATACATCTGCAATATTCACTACTTTCTAAATTTTGGGATAAGTTAATTCAGATTAAAGGTATTTACTCTGTCTTGTATTTTTGTGCCTTCAAGTCAAATATCGAGCAGGATTCAATTTGCGTTAATAATTCCAAAGTTCACTGAGGTGAAAGATTTCTTAGAATTCACTGTGATGAAGCAAAAATCATATTGGAACCTCCTTTAAAACGGATATTGAAATCTAACGGCCTTCTCCTGACAAATTTTAGCCAATACGGAGGGTTTTTCTATTCACTGAATGAATACCAATTACTATTGCTCCCGGTACTTCCACATCGTCCACAGAGACGTGTTTTATAACGACAAAAGTTCTTTTGCTTATTTCATTGAACCTAAAAGCGGTTCTCCTGCATGTAAAAGCCTGAATGTGTAGGGGCTCAAGTCTAAACTGTTATACAATGGAAATGAGAGGTCAATTTGTCTTCTTTCTATTATGCGACTGGCTGAGATGGATGGTTTATCCTAAACACTTAATAATGTGCATTTTTTTCTTTATAAGTGTAAAGCAAATCCTCAAGGGGTAAAGGAAGTATGTTTTTTGATAAATGCAAAAACGGTAGTTCATTATTTCCTAAGTCAAAACCGCTTTATACAATTCGTCTGAAGTTGTAAATAGCCGTCATTCTAGGCAGAGAGAAAACTAAACCATATTGTTGCCCACCACCAATTTATTCTTAAAATCACAATTTTTAACGACCTACTTTTTGTTAAGCTTTAGCTTCGCCTATAGGGAGAATTCGGTAGAATTTGCGAGTGCATTCGGCTGAATTTTATCCTTTGATTTTCGATCCAGGGCCGGGTTTTAATTAATTAACATTGAAAATGAAATGGCTATAGGCTACAATAAAAAAATCATCTGAACGTTTGTTAAGTAGATTAGATATTAAAGACAAGAGATTCAAAATTACGACCTCACCTTATCTCAATTAATCCCACACTCTAGTGGGTGATTTTAAGACATAAGAGTAGAAGGGGACGGCGCCGTAGTGTGTAGCATTCACAGGTGTGGAGTCAATGTGTTGCGTTTGCGCAGACAGCTGTAATTTTTTAGCCGATGCAATCGATAGGAGTCAATATCTAGGCGAACATTCGGATGAATCATTCCTGCACTCGCAATTGGTTTGTGCGAGGCCAAGGGCACCCCCCGTACATTCTCTCGTAAGATTTCACTAATTTAGCAGCCTTTAAAATGTCAGTCACCTTAACCTGCCCTTTTAATAATTAGCTCCAAACTGTAAGTACCTGGTGTACCTTCGAAACAGAAGCTCTGTGACGTTAGAATTTCTTGTCTAATGCCAATATTTAGGGTCGGTTTTGCTTCCAGAAGCCTACAGTATATAAATTGTTTTTTTGCAAATATAGAGCTTGAGGTTTTATGAAAAATGAATGCCAGTTGAGGTGTAACTTTCTATTGAAACTTCTAATTATGCCAAGTTTTTGACAGACATTTCAGTTTGTAATTAACGTTTTCGAGCACAACTATAATGATGGAACGTTTCAGAATTAGGTATTTGATTAATTATTTGCCATTTACAATTGCTTCTCTCATCTAAACGTCTTATTCCATACTTTCCTACATTCAGACGCCCAAAAACCAGGTGATGCGAGGAAATGAACAATCCCATTAGAGTTTACTCAGGGTAAACTGCTACGCTAATAGTGGCTGGGTTTCCCCTTCAACCTTATAATAATTAAAAGAAGATATAATCGATTAAAGCGGACGTACTCAACCATTTATCAGATCAACGGGTCACAAAGTTCTGAGTATTGAATGATGCATTGTATGATGATGAAACACGGGGTCCTGAAATCAAATAAAGCGAGACTCAAAAAGTTCAACTTCATTGGAAATGTCTATTTAACCATCTTGAATGATTTAGAGTGCCATTTAGAATGTTTAGAATGGTCAATTGCTGCTCTATGACTGTAATTTGCCATCTTTATTTTTCAATATTGACATGGGTTATAAATAGCAAGCTCACATCATCGCCAAACATTGATATGCTCATATTTGATAATTCCATATTTTAGTAAGCTTTACGAAAAAAATTGTTTCTCATATCATCACGTATACTTATGTAGAGGACTTCAGGCGGTAAACATTGTACCTCCCCCCCCCCCCCCCCCCCCACCTCCCTTATGTTTTTCCAAGCCAAATCTTCTATTTGAAATTCGCGAAAATGATAAGTTGGGTGGGGGGTGCACTTTTTAGCTCAAATTCTACCAAAATCTCTTGCCACCTATTTGGTGAAATTAAGAATACTTTGCCTTTCTCCCATTTCTCATTCGACTTTATTTCAAATTCATCTCAACCCCCTTTTCTTTAACCAATTGTTGCCCCTTCTCCAATTGTAAAATTGTTATGAAAAAATCCACTCACGTGCTTCTCAGTTAAAAGTAGAAGTTTCTGAAAAAAGACAAGCTCATTACTGTAAATTTTCAGATCTTAATCAACTAGTTCAAAAGCACATTCCAATCAACTCATAAGCGCCCCCCTCCCCCCCAAAACCCACTAAAAGTCTTCTGAAATCAGCTGTATTTAAATAGCTACTGCAAAAAATGGGGAATATTAAGATAAGGCCAAAAAATGAATTGGATTTTGGCGTTAAAGCACAGTTTTGCTTGCTTCTTTCTCAGTGAAACTCAAATGGTGAAATTGTAAGTAATAGTATATCTACTCGGCCGATCCAAGAATTGAACGATATCTATGGTGTAGGTAGAAAATACTGTTATATTATCATAATTGCGCATTGTTGTAAACATTGCTGTCCTAGGCTCTACAGGGATGAATTATTCTAGTTCCCTCCCATTAATGCATTTCTTGTACATTATTCAAATTGGAATACTTATCGAAAATTCGCCACTCTAAGGTATCTTCAAGATTCTTCTATTCTATTTGCCCATCTCGGAATGAACAGCTGGTATTTGTGACAATCCGCACCTTTCCTTGAATCATAACATGTATTTTTCCGATTACCAGTCATTTGGAAGACCAACGTATTCCTCAGAAGTTAGCAGAAACAAATATCTCATTGAACATCATTTTTTTCCATCTTATTATCAGTTACTTTTTGCATGTGGACATTTATCACCTGATTTTTTGCAAGATTTGGAGCGTTTGAATTATTTTCTCTCATCAAAATACCCCTATGATATGATTTGATAAACTGCAAAGACACCAACTGCGTGTAAAATGGTTGAACAGGTGTTTAAAGGATCCTTGCCCGGCTAATCAGACCACAAGAGATGGATTTTAATCCTTTAATTTCTACCCACTTTGTGGTTGCATTGTTTATTTTAAAAGAAAGGAATTTGGTAATCACATCGTGGATAAAAATACTTGCCTTCTTAGAACAAAAAGGACAATTGTTCAATTGGAACTCCCTGATAGTAACTTATGGCGAGGACAGACTCCAGATAATTTAGTTGTTTATATCAAATGGCAAGCGTTTTGATAGTCATCATTAGCCCTTTAGCGGACTTCAGGCTTCACAGAGAGGAGGAGGAACATCAAAGTGACAAACAAGTCGAGAGGGGGGGGGGGAACAGAAGAGTGTTTCAAACATGTAAAAGAGACAGACACAAAGGTAGATGAAAGGTGAGGTGAGTACTGTGGAAGTAGTCGATTATGACATACAGTGGGGTGATGGTAGTTTGAAGTCAGGAGTAAACGGCCTGCTAATAGAGTAAACGTTGCCCAGGGTGCACCACATGGAGCTAAGTCTATTGCGCATCCCGGAATTTAGATAAGAAAAATAACAAAACGATTGGTCTGCCGAACTTTGAGGATTAGAAAATAGATAGGAATCAGGGATTGTGGGGGAGTATTTTAAAGAAAAGAAATTACCGAGAGAAGGTGATAACCTTGTCATCAAGTTGACTAAATTTCAGTGAGGAGGATTTAGAAAAAGACGGCTAAAATTCACTTAAAAGTCAACTTAAATTATGAGGAATTAGACATACACCGAATGGAGTTAAGGTAAATATTTTGAGAAATAAAGAAATAGGAATGTCCAATAAACGAGGTAACATAGCATTTGAACATCAACAGGCCCTAAATTCCTAAATGAACGGTTATCCTGAGTCAACATCTAACAATTGGTCACAGCTACTTCTCAAAAGAAGTATATTCAAAATAGACACACTTCCCCAAATGCAAGTTTTTATTTATTCCTCCAAATATGGATAGTGGTTTAAGTACTGATTTGCCACTTTTATTTATTTCAGAGTTCCAAACGTCAGTGATGTATGGAAACAGTGCGCTCGATCTCCATTGGGTGGTGATGAGAGCGGCTTGGTAATTTCTCCATCCTCCCTTAGTCTCTGTCCTTACAATCGTCTCCAAATCCTTCAATCCCTCTGTCCAGCCGCTGCTACCGCTATCATGATTCTGGGTGGACAGATGCCAGAAATGCGCAGTGAAAACTGCCCCAACCAATCCCCTTGCTATCGTGCTTCCACCGTTACCGCTGAAGCTTGGTGTCCGCGGACCCTGATGACTTCGGAGGGTATTGAAGATCTCCTACTTTTTTCGATGCCCGATGGTCTTGTAAGTTTACAAATTGCCTTTTTTTGCGACATTTTGTCTATTTTGTTGCATAAAATCAATGAAAAGCGAAATAATCCTTTAACGGCCGAATTAATTTTTTTGAAAAAATGCATCAACCGCACTCACGCGTGTCTCAGCAGACTGATGCCGCCGGCGTGATGAGTTTTGGAGGTATCAGGGGAAGGGATGTATTAAACATGTTTTAAGCGCCAATAGCGCCTTCTGTTACGAGTCTATTACCAATGGACCGTACGATCCTAATTGCCTTAAACGGTTAAACCAAGCCAGTAGTTAGATTAAGGTTTAAAGGAAAAAATAATTCTCGAATTTATCCACTCACCTTTAGATAAACATATATCGTGCGCTCAAGTTAAATGAATTAGCAGACGGTGACTAACCCCTAACAACATATTTATTTATATCAAATGGCAGGCATTTTGATAGTTATCATAAGCCCTTTAGTTGACTTCAGGCTTCACAGAGGGGAAGGTACATCAAAGTGAAAAAAAGTCGAGAGGGGGAGGGGGGGGGGGAACAGAAGAGTATTTCAAAGATGTAAAAAAGACAGACACAAAGGTAGAGTGAAAAAGGTGAGGCGAGTACCGTGGGAGTAGTCGAATATGACATACAGTGAGGTGATGGTATTTTGAAGTCGGAAGTCAACTGCCGATTAATAGACTTTTTTGCCGTATGAGTATACGTTGCCCAGGGTGCACCACGCGGAGGTAAGTCTATCGCACACCCCAACCCTAACAACATTGATTATGGAAAATTGTAAATGCGCCTGGATAAAATAGGGCAGAATTGCTCTTTTTAGAATATCCTACTAGCCACTAAAATGTCGACCTAATTTGTCATTAGAACACAGCTTAGAAGTAGATATAATAATAAAGCCAAGTAGAGTGTAATACTCTCTGACAAATGCGTCCTCTTTTTGTATTAGATTGAAAATTGTTTTGATTGCCCGAAAAAGACAACAAAATGCGGGAACAATAACAATTAGTATTGAGAAGGAAATAAACAACAGATTCCGAAATTTCATCAAAATTCTAAGGCCGCAAAATCATGCCCATACATTGGCTGGGTTAAAGACCGCATTCTAGTATACATAGCTGATTGATTACCACCAAGGAAAGGTGAAAATTATGTTGGCAATATATGTAAAAATAAAGTTAATTGTTTATTTGCATTCCATGGCGGCGCAAAACGCTGTTGTAGCTTCTAATCGTGGGACAACAGTCAGATACGCAGTTATGAAAAGGAAGGTCAGTTTTAAGTGGAAGTGTGGGTTAAATGGTTGCTTGAGATAATAAGGCGGACCCCACTGAAAGTGTCACTGTAAAAATAATTGGTAGTCATGCAAAATTTCAATAAAAAGTCTTATGTATTACGACTCATTTAAACCCTATCATTAAAAATATTGATTTTCAATAATTTCGTCTATTTTCTTGGAAGGAAAGTTAGAGTGAATACTTCAAATAGTATTTACAGCTTTAAGCCTATATTTTATCACCTAGGACGTCGACTCCTCATCCTCAAAGCAAAATTGCCTCCTTCGGGGTGGAACTCTGGATGGCCTCCTGGTATACGCCCTGAAAATCTTTCGCAAAAGCACTCCAGGTACTACTACTACTACTTGCCCTTTCCTCTCCTCCCTCCTGTTTTTTTCTAAAGGGAACAATTAATTATTTAAGTACACCCTGAGCTAAAAGTACATATTTACGGATCGAATGGGCCTTTATTACACATTTTTCTCCTATCGACTTAGCAAATAAGTGCTTTTTGTCTCCAGGGAAGAGATCTTACTTTTCTCAGTTATTGCTTGCTCCAGGGATAAAGGCCTGTGTTTGATTACAGACTTAACTTTGCCTGTGCAAAAAGTAACCTTAAATGTGAGAGTCTAGATACTAGCTTTGTTTTAACCATAAACGCTCTAAAAGAGTGATTAACCACGACCAAAACCACTTTTCGGCTTTGTTCTGCCAAAAAATAGGCTTAACTCCTGGTGCAATCTCTCTTGTGAAACAAACTGCAAAATCCATTACTCAATTATTACAGCTAAAAGTTGAAATCATTTGTTGAAGTATTTAATATGGAATTTCTTCATTGGGCTGTTTGTGACGTAGTTTTTCGTTTTTAAAATCAATACATACTTTAGCTCACGCAACTTTCGCTAACAGTGGGGTAATAGTGAATAAATGATTATTTGACTTTATTTTCATTATTCCTTCCTTTGAGTGATCAACTTGACACTCTTCTATTTGACCTTTTAATTCCGTAAGGCAATTGCATCCCATGCAACGATGTACGCTTACTTTTATCATTTTCAATCTTTCAAAATTCATTCAATTCAAATTTTGAAATAGTAAAACAAACAAATGGCTGTACTGTAAGCTGTTCTGCGCCAATTAAAGATAAAAGACAGTGACAACAATTTTTTGAATGTGTGCAGGAAAATTCAAAATAGCTAAGATGTTCTCATTATATCCAATTCGATATTGGGCACTGACTTTGCATTGATTAGTTAAGAAGACGACCTTTTTAACCTAATTTCACAATCCACAGGTCATTATAGGACCTTGAACACTTATTTATCTCTCTCTCCCCCTTCACCATTAAGTAATGCTAATTTTGACTACCCTCTTTAAGCCTTCTACAACACCACAACTAGACAAAGCATTCTTTAGGGAAAAAACAAAAGCGAATTGATTTGTTCCTGCATTCTTTAGATACTTACGAGAGCCTAATTTCAAACATCTTCATACAACTCTACCCCACATTCACCATTCCAATGGAAGTTGTTAATAGACTCATACAGCGCTATCTGGCTTTCGTTCCTATCGAGCCTGGTGGTTTAGGATGCATTGAAGTGAGCGAAAAGGAGATGGACTTTGATGTTCAATGGAGTGAGGCTTTGAACATATTGCAATTTCTTCACACACTGGTAAAATAACGATTATATTGCTCCCCTTTCCTTTTATAACGCAAAGCGATTCATACTGACTCGACCTTCTTTCAGCTTACTCGAACAGAAAGACGACTGTATGACTGCAAGCTAGAGACAAAGATAATCAGATTTGCTCAGCTGCTAAAGGTAGACGCTCGAATTGCTGAACAGAAGTCTTCCGGTCGAAATGTCTGCGTTATTGACGAGAGTGAAGATGAAAATTTGGTCTGCTTTCACACTGATCCTAATGATTCCAAATTAAACTACCTGAATCCAATTGCAGCTGAGCTGAATAGGATAAGTGAATGTCTAATAGATCTCTTACCCCTCGGAGGCCTAAAAGGAGGCATATTGGAGCAACCAACTGATAAAAATCATGAGAAAGCAATCGAGTCAACTAAAGAAAATTCAAAATATTGTACATGCCAAAAAAGGTGAGTTTCGTCCTTATTCATTATACTTTTTTCCACAGACTGAATCGATTTTTACTGTATGGCGTTAAGGAGCTCGCAGAACAGATTACCGCTATGGAGGAAGTCTTTTTCGATAGCATTAAGGTAATCTACTGCAATATTCATCGAATAAATCTTTCAGATTTACGAATTGATCAACATTAAAGACTTGGAGAAGGGCAACACCCCAACCCTTTCTCGTTGTGTTCAGCATTTTAACGACTTGAATTCTATGGTGAGGTGTCTGATTCGCATGGCAAAGGAGTTGGGCCAACCGCTACCTAAGTGTCAACCGATGAAACCGGAAGATAATAATCCAGAGGATAAACAGATCGGACTAGTTCAAAAGTGTTCCCTTTGTGGACTTGAGAAGGAATCGCTGGCACCGAATAGCCCGGTGAAAGAGAGCCAGCCAAAAGTCTCAGGAAATACAACAAGTCCTAGGAGGAATAGCTTGAAAAGTTACCTCTGCATGTCACCAATAACACAGAACTCATCAATGAGTGTAAGGAAAAGGAATTTCATACTTGAGAAGACACTGTCCCATCTTTGTGACTTGGCTGAGGTAATTTGACCTAAACTATTGTATTCTATGATGTTTGTACTACCAAATCGTTCGATTTTCGAGTCAACTCGTGCTTATAGATATGAATAATAGCGTATATGTCTAGCAAGTGAAGCTGTCTCAAAAAAATTCTAATTTCCGTGATCCGCTTGAGACCGAGTCCATTCAATCCAATCCACGTGCAAGACTCATGTTCAATGTTTTATACCATCTTACTTTAACAATTATAAAATAGAAAAATATGCCTCATTTTTTAGGTAATTATGTTTCTTTATATGTAAGGTTTAGTAGATAGAGGGTGTCATGACTGAACCCAGGTATGGGGTAGGGAATATCAGCATAACCAACCATTAAATCATGAAATGATTGAAATGATGATGATGGTGATTGGTATTTGCTGGCAGAGGAAAATATTACAGTCTTTCAATTTTAAGTCAACAACCTGACACCCAGAAAACCTTCAATACCCTTATTCCTTCCGCTTCGTGATTCCTTACTTAGTTATCTTTGACGGTGTTTCATGTACTAAAATATAAAATCTATTGCATTGTATCGCCCCGTGGATTGACGACCATTTAGATGCAGATTCCAAAGGGCTTTTGGCCACTAAGAAAGCCGCATTAGACAATGTTAACCTATTCGAAATAAGTAAAGTTTGTATATTGCTTCTGGAGTGAATTTAAATGCACATCAATTTCCTAGATATAACGCCAAATTGGTTCGTACTTTAAGGACACTCACAGTTCATGTAAATCTGAATGAAAAAAACGCCCATGGTCTCCGATCTTAATTTATTCTGGTTTCTGCGGCATAAATCTTCTTAAACCGATATTCTTGCACTCCCAGGAAAGTGTCCCAAACTTTGACCTTAAAATTACTTTAATTTTATGTTCCCATTACCTGACGAGTAAAGATTATTTGGAGTGCAAAAAATTGATTGAAACTTAAAATTACCAATTATAACCAGTTTTTCACAAAATCGGATGCTACCACTTGTCTCAAATTAGTTACTGTAAAGTTCTTA
>UZAE01012391.1:21046-43734 GCA_900617975.1 Rodentolepis nana
TTCTCCTTTTTCCGTAGGCAAGGAAATTGCTCTTGGGTCTAGTAGTTTTACTCCAACTTATTGTCAATGGCTTCTATTACGGTCTTAACCGACTCAGGGCCATGCCTCGGAACTTGGAGCAAGTTGGTTACTGCACCTTCTCCAGCAGGAGTCTCAAAAACTGCTTCACTTATACCAACTAACTGGGCTCTTGTAGTGCTGTCAATGTGGTTAGTTTTTTTCTCGTCCGCGTCCAATAAATTACGTGTTGCCCATCGGATTAGGGTCTGGGAGTTTGGCAAGCTTGTTGGAGCCTGCTGATGTCATACAAATGGTCTATTATTGTCTACTCTCATTGACGACAGTGTTCAGTAGCTCCACATAGGTATCTGTTTACAACATTCTCCCTTCTTTAGAAATGCCCTTTGAGGACACCCCGAAATCGAATCTGTTTGATTCCAGAAATGTCTTTTGAACTGTGTGATGTGCCCTTGATCTTGATGAAACTTTTTATGTTAGTGCTTCAGCAGGATGCTTCACCCTTAGGGGATGGCTTTCACGGACCTTTTTAAGAAGTTGACCACTGCGAGGCTTGTGTGTGTGAGTTTGCACAGGGTGGCCAAGATGAAGGAGGTCCAGTAGCCTTGGTTATCGACAAAGCCTGATTTGTTATATCAGGGTGCTTCAACACTTCCTCGTCCAAATTAGATTTCCTGTTGTTTTCCTTTATTTTGCCCACAGTACTTCTCGAGTTCATGTCACTTTTTTCACAATGTTAAACAATGACCCGAATCACCATATTTTGATTCAAGTAATTCTCTTCCATGTTTCAAATGGATCTGAGTCACCATTCATTCGCGTCACCGCGTATATGAATGACATGGAGCTCGATTGTTGAAAAAGTAGCATAATATGCGTAAACACCTCTAACAAATCTGAAAAATTTACCCCGAACTCACCACCTTGCACATACTAAGGCTGGTCTTATAATTTATTGTTAATATTTGGTGGGCTTGCATTTTTTATGAAAAAAAACATGATACAAACATTTATTTATATCAAATGACAGGCGTCTTGATGGTTATCATTAGCCCTTTAGTTGACTTCAGGCTTCACAGAGGGGAAGGAACATCAAAGTGAAAAAAAGTCGAGAGGGGGGGGGGAACAGAAGAGTATTTTAAAGTTGTCAAAGAGACAGGCACAAAGGTAGAAAAAGGTGAGGTGAGTACTGTGGAAGTAGTCGAATATGGCATAAGGTGAGGTGATGGTAGTTTGAAGTGAGAAGTCAACTGCCAGTTAATTGACTTTTTGCCGTATGAATCTACGTTGCCCAGGGTGCACCACGTGGAGGTAAGTCTATCGCACACCTCATGATACAAACATGCATTAAGCAAAGTTTCCTTGCTTGAAGTTCGATTTATTTGCTCCTTTGTATATCGGTTCTTGAGTCCCTCTGAACTTCCTCCTAGAACGCGTGTGTTTTGCTGACTCTTCTTGCTCTTTACTGTATTAGCCTCCTTTAATTCCTCATCAACTGAACAATTCTTTTCTAAACTTCGTTGCAAGTTGCAATCCTTGAATGCGTAACGGTATTTATGTGTAAGCCTTGGGTGCGGGCCTTATTTCGGATCACTTAGTTTTATTTGCAAGCACGCAGGAGCCTTTCTACTAATTTCCATTTCATATATCATCTTTCCACTCTCATCTTTAGGCTTTTATTGTTTATTTTTTAACACAACGAGCTACTAAATAAGGCGTCTTTTTTCAGATAAAGAGTGAGTTGTCTTTGCTTATCACCCCCTTCTTTGTTTTGATCTCTTTTAGCTCCCGAAGTGATCAGCTATGACCCGGTCTCCTTCGCCACGGACATGTGGTAAATGCTCTTTTCTAATCTACTTTATCTACTTATATCTCTCAATTTTGATGCCTTTTTTTGCATGAAATCGTGCGTCGTAACATACACACACACACACGCACGCACACACACGCACACACACGCACGCACACATTTTGAGCATGAAAAGAGAGCCGTTCCATCTTCGTATTTGGCTGTCTCCATTCTTGGAGAGAGAGAGAGAGAGAGAGAGCGGGTGAGAGATAAAGACTCCTATCTCATTTACTGCAATCCAGGACATCTTTCACCTCGGTGTCTTTTTACAGATTTTTTGTCAACTTCGCCTTCTCTCTTTCCTTCTTTCAAATTGTTAGTTTTTTGTCTAATAAGCGCTTATCTTATTGAAGATAGAGCTAACAAAATAAAGCTAAACGAAGCTACAGTAGATCAAAGTATTTCATCACGTTGGTTGAATCTCGGGAGAGTGGAAAACTAAAATATGTGCATTGGAGTCATAAAACGAAGATGTGTTTAAAGTGGCTATATATTTGTCAAAGGTGAGTGCTAATCAATAATTGATGTGTCGTAAAATTTACCTTTGGGCACAGAGTAGGGGGGGGAGTATATTGATGCCGTTCAGTTTTGGCGAGTATTCGAGAATGAAAAAAGTTAATTTTCCATAAAATAATTTGAATGCGCTTGGATGTCCTGCTTTAGGTGTCATCTAAATGTGTCTGTATATCTGCTTGTGTGTGCGCGTGCGCAGATGGAGCAAGTGGCTGATTTCATTAGATTTTCGTATTAGCCGATCTTCATGTTGAAAGTGGGTGGTCTGTTATCCAGTCTCGTCTTATAGTCGAGGGTAGCTGAATGCTTTTCTTAACGCAATATCCCCATTTTCGATTGAATAGTTGGTAGTATGTCAATTATCTTTTGAAAGGACAATAATAACCCTTGAGTTCTATGGATGGGGAATTTCAGCAGACTCCCTCCAGACCTTTTGAAAGTCTAGGGTTCTAAAGGCCTTAATTCACAGCATTATCCGGATCGTTTTTAAGAATGATTCATCGCCAATGGCGCATTTCTTTTTTTTGCTTTAGATAAATCAGTCTCCTTTAAGTACACCATGCAAAGTCTTGCTCTTTTGGCTTCACTTTTATGCCTCTCAATAAAGGTGATTTTCTTTACTGCCGTTCGTTTTTTCCTCCAAAACTTCCTTAAATGGTCGTTTAAATGCAGAAGCCTTTATTTGCTCCTATTTTCAAATCTTGGACACTCTTAGGTGTAATCATTGATCTAATATAAATTTGCTGTTTTTATTGGTTCATTGGAAAAAAGGTAGTTTCCAAGGCAAGTATAGACGTAAGGGGCATAGCTTTCGGTATAATATTTAATGAGGTCTATTGCGCTAAATACCTAATTTCTTGGAAATTTCGAAAGTAACAATTCTTGGTCATTTAGACGTGAAGGTTCTCTTTAATTTGAGTTTTCTTAGTCTCACTCCATAATTCAATTCATATTCGCTCGAATGCGGAATAAAGGGTACATCTGAAATTGTCGGGTGTAATAGATGGTGTGTTGGCTCCACCCCTACCTCCACAGTTATAGACCTGTTAGTTGATATAGTTTGGGCGACGTATTGTGCTCACAGACCAAATCGAAGGATTTTACAAGATTACTTAATGTTAATTCAGTAGCGTTCACTCATGTTTAGCTCGAATACGATTGCTACTATCCGTTGGTTTACTAGAGGAAATTAGTTGTTATTTTAGCATATTTGTTTTTCAGACACTTATTTTAGGAATCTACCTTGGGGCGCGAGGCTTACAATCCTGGAAATATTGTTGCCTATTGCGAGGGCAAAAAATTTTTTAGTAATGGAACTGCCGAATGAGTTTGATTTGTGTTTTGGATCTTTATATTTGCCCTTTGTTGGGTCTACAGTTACTCAGGCGTAATTGGGGACTGGTAAGCACATGCTGCTTAAAGTACCGTTATATTACTACTTAAAATTTGCTTTGAATGTGTGTGTGCGATAAATTACTCTATGACCTGGTTAGCCAGCAGTTGCAGTGACAGCTTTTCCAAAGGTGGTCGTACACACGTCGAGGTGTGTTTGTTGAAATCAAATCAAGTCGGTAATCCAGTCCAGGAGAGATGAACTTTGCGAGATTCCCTCGAGTACAAAGCAGGTAATCGGGCAAAACATGTTTTGAAGCTAAAATATACAGAGTCTTGCGTTGCCTGAATTATGGAAAGAAGAGGGTGGTCATATTCTCGTAAGGAGTAAAGCGTTCTTTGTAATGCCATGAAGGTCAAATCTCGTGGATTGGCACATGCCGTTATAGATTAGATTGCCTTCATCTAATCGAGGTTTGCTGACTGTGATGTAGCTCATGGATTGGCTGGTTGGTTGGTTGTTTCTGGTAAATTCTAATCTAATTGGCTGTTGCAGGGTTTTTTATGTCTGACGAGAACCTCCTTAATCAATGTATTTTATTTGGGATATTGGGCTATATGAGTCTCATTGGCAGCTGACTGTCCTACCAACTTAGAAGCGACTGTCGCCAATTAGACATTCCTGCGAGCTATGGTTCTTTTTTGCAGTTTGTGCCTTAATCTCCTTACTCTTTGCCACCTTTGCTGAATCATCGACCCTTATGGAAAAGCAGCCTCATGCGCTATCGTGTTAACGGTTCCTGATTTTTCTTGTTTGTTTGTGTGAAGCTCTTGTGGTCAGTTCAAATATTTTTTTTCAAATTTCTGCTTCTAGTGGATCACTTAGTTGTTGAGTAGTTTGTTATGATTTAGGATCCATTTGCTGAGGAATTGCCAGAGGGGGTCTTCATTTAAAGATTTTCTTTCTGGAGTTGGGAAGAAGTCTCTTCTAACTTATTGTGAGTGCTTTTCTTTGAGGCTGTTCTGAACAGGATCGGTTTTGGCTTATTATTTTATGTGCTTAATTTTGTCATTGATTTTATGTTGTGATTGTTGATGCATATCCAGTGGGCTTGAGAATTCTTGAATGTGTGTAATGGAGTTCAGGGTTTAAAAGCGGCTATTTAAAAGTAGACTTCAGCAGTCTCACTTTCTAAGGGTGGTGGTGGTGTTCCGGACATTGGTTTTCCTATATGGCCTTGAGCTGTTACTCTCTTATCTACTCGAATCTTCCTTGTGTTTGCTCTTATGCTTTTTTTTAAATAGGTGGGTTTTATTTGTTAGAAGTGCAACCGAAGTACTTTAAATAATGGTATTAATCATGAATTTATTTATCTGCCACCTGAATTATGTGACGCGGTTCGCATGTAGTAAGTGCAGCTGATCTCAAGAAAGTGACTGGTTCATAGACAAGAAGTCACTTAAACTTAGTACAACTCCTGCTATCATTTCTGGTATTAACAATGAGTTGTTTTTAGTGCAGATTAGAATTATGTATTATTTGTAAATAGCGGTGCTTAGCATCAGAAACTGGCGGACGGCTCTTAACTCCCCGTTCAGTTCATTGGATTGGAAAACAACTCATTGTAATAAAAAGAACAGTTATTAACAAGTATCTATTCAAGGTTAATGATTCCAATCTCCATACTCATGAATAACACGACTTGCCTGCTTGGTCAGTCCTGATTATCGGGCTATAGAACGCCGGCTTCTCTGTTCGGGAGTTTAAACATCTCGTTTAAAAAGTTGACGCGAGGGGGGAGGGCTGTGTGTACAAGTATCAGACGCCTATACTTCTATTTTATAAATGCTGCGAAGTAATTCGCTGTTTTGATAAATGGTTCTGACATTCGAGATTTACTTTGCAAAGAGGCCCAAGAATGTTACACATCACCATGTAGTGCAACAATTCAAGCATACTAGCAGAAAACGAAGGTCAGGCAACACATAAGGTGGAGTTTGATTTATGGACAAGGATGTGCAAAAAGTGTACACTTAGATGCTAATGGTGGCATTCCATCGCATTTTGGAGCTCATCAGTATCGTTAGTTCCCCTCGTCTTCTTTTTGCTAATTTCAGAGAGGTTGATACACCAAGAAAGTGCATTGCAAATGTTCCATCTATGTCTAATAGGATATGCGTTTTAGAGGGACTGCAGTTGCAGAGATAAATTTTTAGCTAGGTCGCATTCACGTAACTCGCCTCCAAAACTTATTCATAAAGAACCCTACTGGACATACTGTCATGAAAATGTGACCCCAAGACGCCGCGTCATTAAAATAAACTCTTCTCTTTTCACGCCCTTAAGGTTTTTTGGTTCGTCGCGTTTAACCGTCTGGACTGAGGGGGACATGTGAAAGTGATAAATATTTCGGCCGACCGGGGGTGGGGAGGGATCCCAGTGACGTTATTAGCGCCAGTTGCCTTGTCTGTGTTGGGGTGAGATTCTGGGTGAATGACCCAGTTTCGCAGCTGGGCTGAGAGGTTGACAGGTAATCTCAATCTCCCTGTGGTTTAAAACGAGGTCCTGAAACAATCTTTGATGAATGAACCCGCCTGAATTTAATGCCCGATTTACAGAATTCACTATGGTCAATTACAATAAAAGTCGCTATATATATATCGTTTTATTAGCACCTTTAATTTCGCTGGCCACGTGATTTCTATTGTTCTCATTACTAGCTAAGGTTCGTGAGAATGAATTGTTTGGCTATTTGAGTTTAGTCATTATTGAGCACATCTTCTGAATGTCATATTTGAATGGAATGAATGAAATCCTTTAGTAGCCTAAGACATACCTTTAACTTCAACCAAGCAAAGTCAAATTGTACTCGAGCTATTTTCCTCTAATGTTATTTATTATTATTATTGTTATTATTATATCAAATGACAGGCGTTTTGATGGTCATCATTAGCCCTTTAGTTAACTTCAGGCTTCACAGAGGGGAAGAGGAACATCAAAGTGAAAAAAAGTCGAGTGGGGAGGAGGGAAAAGAAGAGTGTTTCAAAGACTAAGGTAGAACAGGTAGAAAAAGGTGAGGTGAGTACTGTGGAAGTGGTCGAATATGACATACAGTGGGGTGATGGTAGTTTGAAGTGAGAAGTCAACTGCCGGTAAATAGACCTTTTTGCCGTATGAGTATACGTTGCCCAGGGTGCACCACGTGGAGGTAAGTCTATCGCACACCCCTTTTCCGCTAATGCTGATATTTGTTATTAAAATATTTGCCAATAGTATTGCGATCAATAGGTTTCCAGTTTGAGTCGTTTTGCGAGATAAGATCCCTAAATGTTTCCTATTGTAGCGCTATTGTTGTCCTATCAAAGTTTGAACACCTTACTGCAGTTGAGATACCCCTTTTTTGGGGTGTGTATGATAAACCAAACTAGGTGACCTAGTTGTTGGAGTTCGATCAGTGGTGCGCTATGTACATGTATATGTATATATATATATGTGTTGTGACTCGCAAAGGGGTTAATGTCTCAGTCATATCCCTAATAGATGGGGATCATGGGCCGTGGTTACGTGTCCTCCATTGCATACACACACACACACACTCATTTCCCCGGGGACCTTCTTTTTTGGACACTTCTATCCTGAACTGTCAATGCGCGCGCGCGTACACGCTCGTGATGGGCAAATTCCTTCCTTCTTCTTGATTTTGCTGGGGAGACAGATATCTCACTCTATGCCATTTGTGTGTGTGTGGGTGTGAGAGAGAGAGAGCGAGAGTAGTATCATTGAGTATCATTCATGTTTGTAAGCCTCGAACTCTACCACAGCCCTTAACTTTGACTCTTTTAACGAGAACATTGCCTACTGCATCACAGCGAATAATCTTTCCTAGCACTAGGAATGCGATAGCGTAGCTCTGGCTCCGAAAATATAATTTAACCTGGTCAGTTGAGCTCTCTGTTTAAGCAGCATATACTAGCGATTGAAGTTTCATTAATTAGGTGCTACTACGGCACAGTGACTTTCTTGAGTACTGCGTGGGCGGGNGGGGGGGGGGGGGGGGGGGTTAACTCTAGGGTTCGAGTATAATCCAACTTTTTTTTCCTCCTCGATGTTCTCAATGACTCACCAAACCGGAAACTTGAACGTGTTTTTTGCCGAAGCATATCGTCTCAGCTAGCATTTTTTCACACTGTGTGTACATTAGCGTGTTTGTTGTTGGGTGAACTGTGCAGTGAATGCGTGCTTTCCCTTCCTTCAGGTCCACCATCGACCCCCCCCCCCACCACCACCACCACCACCGCACACACAGACGGAGTATGCAATGGCACCTCTGCTCATTCCTTGGATTTAGATGTAGTAGGGACGCCAATAAGAAATCGCGTATTTTATCAGCTACTGTTTGAATTCGCTTTGTGTAAATACGCTGTGAATTTAAATTACAAATAGTTTTGTCAGAAAGGGGCTCAATAACTGGAGGTGGGGGGGGGGAGAGGGTGGGTGGCAGTGGGAAAGATTAGCTAATGATGGTGGTAGATGCACAATAGGGTGTCATGTACAAACTTTAAGCAATAAACGGCGCTTTAGTGCTCTTTTTTAAAACGCGCAATTTGTAAGCTAAGGCATTCAAAAGAACCAATTTAATGGTTAATTAAACATGTTCAGGGACTCTTAGTGCGTAAACTACTCAAACTAGAGCATTCATGATTGGTGGTAGAAGGAAATGTTCCCCCCAAAGTATATGGAGGTTTTTGCTCGAATTTTGCTTCTCTACTGAAATTCTTAGCCAATTTCGCATCTCTCCCTCCCCTCTCTCTCTCTCCACCCCTTATCCCCCATGTCATTCAGTCTGAGTCTATAGCAATCCTAGGAAGGGATTCCTTCAAAATACGCTACATTGTTGGTAATTGGTCGTATTTTGTAGTTTTCAACTTGTCTGCAAATAATGATAACCTTCCAGCATGTAGTCGATAATTTACATTGAGTCTTAGTGAATGACAACAGCTGTTTCCTAGCGCCATTCTTCTTGACATCCCCACTTCTGTTTTGATTTCCTCAAGCAATAAATACTTCGAGAGTTCTAGAAATGGGAGTGGCACTACCAACCAATCCGTCACACTAATTCGTCTGCAATAAGGCGAATATGAACTAAGAGACGTATAATCACGGGGTCGTAACGTGATCCTTTAGTTCTTTAATCTTTGTTGTGGAATAACTGTACTCAGAATAGAATAAATCAATTATGTATAGAGCAAATCTTTATCATGCACCGTATGAACTCTCCCATTAATGTCTACATTTATTAACTTTCGTGTATTTCCTTAAAATTTAATAGGAATTTCACGGTATTTTAAACCGAAGGTCACTTCGAGCTCCCAATCTCCTTCTAACTCCCAAATCACTCTTCAATTCTTGACTCGCACGTGATCGTGCATGTAGTTTGCCTATTTGTGGTCTCTCTTTTTGGCTTCGCAATTCATTTGCATCTCTTGTGGGGTTTATAGCTCCCCATTTGTTTACGCCAAGACAAAAAGGTGAATTGCTTGTGGTGTGGTGGCTATGAGAGAGGGGACATCCCCACATTTATTTGGAAAGGGTTAAGTAGTTAACTATGGAGAGAGGTTAAAGGGGTGAAGAGAGAGAGTAGTGGAAGGCTGGAGTCATATCCAATGCTCAGGTGGAGAACACTGGCTGGTGAATTTTATCAAATAGAGTTGTGGTTTATTTGGTCATTCGGTGAAACTTCGAGGCCTGTCTTTTTTTCTTTGTGCTTTGCGTACTTTTAGCCACATGTGTGTGTGTGTGTGCGTTCTAAAAATGAGCAAATAAGCTAAATTGATGTATCCTCTTTGTTAAAATAATGTCCCTGATGTCTAATCGCCTTTTTTGTAAAAAAAATCGGCTACCACAGCTCTCCTAATAGTGTAAGCAATTATCGACCCTTTCAAATTCGCAAAGTAAGTAGAATAGAATATTAGATAGCGGTAAAAAGTAATAACGATTTTTAAAACTACGATTAATCCGTTTCGTAAGCTATTTGAATCGCACACTCGTTTCCTCTCAGTGTCTTGTTAAAATTCAGTTTTGCTGAAAAGTGCAATAAATCGTGTTATTGTTCACATTTTTTTCCTCCCCCCACCTATCTACTTTGCAATCAAAAGCACAATTTTTAAAGCACTTTTCATTAAGTTTCGGGCAAAGTTCTTTTGGTTTTAGACCTATTTTTTTCATTGATTAGAGATACCAAGACTTGATTATTCCGCTACTCTACGAATATATATATATATATATATATCTTTTCCTAAAATTGAAATAATCCCATCAGCGATTTCTTACACTCCCACATTTTACTGGATAACACGTCAAATTCTAGCTTAAGTGAATAATCCTATACCCTTTCTATTTCCTTCCAGGAGTGTTGGAGTGCTCGCATACTTCCTTCTGACCGGTAAATCCCCGTTTTTGGCGGAGAGCAAGGCTCTTACACTAAGTAATATCACCCAAATGAAGATCGATTATCCCCCTGACTTATTCAATTCCGTCTCTCCATCAGCGCTTACTTTCATTCGTGCACTAATCCAGCGCAATCCTCGGTAAGACATTTCTACTTAAATATAATAAGTAGACGCTTATCGCATTTGTGATTCGTCCATTGTATTCCAGCCACTTACTGAAAACAAATCTATTACCTGCTTGCTAATTCAGCAGCCTGGAATAGGCTCTAGTTGCCTTCACTTATTCTATAGCTCTCAATGATTCTCATATATGTATTTTCATAATTTAGCGCTCGGCTTACTGCATCCCAATGCTGTCAACACGAATGGCTTAGTTGGCACGCGGAAAAGGAAAACCAAGGAGAGATGGTGAAAGAGGAGGAGAAGAAGGAAACGAAGATTGAAGAAATCGTGGAGGTTCTTAAAGAAGAAGACGTCACTGTAGTGCCAAGTGGTGGTGAGGATGAATCTTCTTCGTCAGATTCTTCTTCCTCTATTTCTTCACCCTCACGAAAGCGCATTGCTCTGGATGATTCTGAAAATTTAGAAGCCCTTACGCAGGCCACGTCGAAATCGCCTTCTTTAGGTGTCATTCCGAACCCCGTATCTGCAATCGATACACCTATACCCTCTATTTGTTGCGCTGGACTTCTCGCACCTCGATCAGTTTTCTCTCTTGAGGGAGGAGGAATAGCTAAGCACCACCATCATCACTCCCGTCGACGCTCTGTTCTTGCATCAATATCACCACCTCCAACTTTGACGGAAGCCGCTTCACCTGTTGAATAGACGTCTCCCTCATCCTCGCACTGTATCTAGTCCTCTCTTTTCTTTAGTTCTTTTCAGGAATTTAATTTACTGTGTATAAAAGAGTCGGCAGCGTATGTTTATTTATCTCCCACCCACTGGAAAAGCCGATCTCTGAATTTCCTATCTCTGACTCTTTTCTCCGCCTCTTTTTCCGCTGTTTTTTCTCCTGCTGGTATTTATTATTTGCTTCGTGTAAGTTTGATCGATTTTGAGTGAGGTTTCGAAAAACTTATACACACTCTCTCTCCTTGCATTTCTAATATCTTCCCTTCTTCAGTCCGATTTTAATTGAATGATTTTAAAGCGCACAAGAATTGTTACTAGTTTGAGGGTGATCACTGGACTATGATTACTTACTTATATAAGTAGTGTGAAATTTATGGCCATTTGGGGTCGATTACTCCATCGTTATTGCTTTGCCACGGTTAAATCCATAGTGCAGTTTCTTGCCGAAAATGAGGTGGCAAATCTCCAAAAGAGGACCACCACTGTAGATACTTAAGGTTTGTTTTTAAAATTTCATTTCAGATCTTAAATCTTAAAAAATGCGTATGTAGAGACAGTAGAGGAGAGAAGGATGTACGAACGAGGTGATGTTGGTGAAGTCAAAATGGGAGAAAGGATAAGTTTCGAGTTAAAACTTGGGATAATTCTTCACACAAATAACTGAAATTTGAATGCATCACTTTTTCACGGCTATATTCTCTCCTTCAAGAATTTATGAGATAGTAGGATCCACATGTGGTCTCATCTGCTGGGAAAAATTACTCCCTCCTTTGTCTGCTGACTTATTTCCGAATGGGGGGGGGGAGGCGACATTTTAATGGAATATCAGTTGTCCCACACTTATAGCGGGCAACTTATTGGTGTGAGGAATTTAGTCAGCAAAAGACGGACTACTGTTGCAATCCTACGAATACTCGACAGACTTAAATCTTCTACAATACGCAATGCAATCCTTTCGGATGAACACTGCGATATTTATTCACATAATCTCATTTCCACATCCATTGTCTTTTTTGGGGAAATCTAATCCTGTATCAAAACTGACCCATCAGGCACATCCACTTTTTTGTGCATTGTATAATGTCGTGCTCGAAAATCATCCACCTATAAGCCAAATTTTAATTTTGTACCTATATGTGTTGGTGCAATACAATGGTAACTTAATAACAGAAAATAGAAAAAATTGTGTTGGAAGCCACAAAAAGTGTGCAAATGTAAAAAATGAGCAAATATTAAAATGTTCCAGAATTGAGCAAAAAGAAGGCTTACCTTCTACAATCTCTTTTAGTAAGTAGTAAGGTGTGCAACAGACTTACCTCCACGTGGTGCATCCTGTGTAACGTATACTCATTCGGCAAAAATATCTATTAACCGGCAGTTGCCTTCTGACTTCAAACTATCACGACTCCACTATCTGTCATATTAGACGACTTCCAGAGTCCTCACCTTTCCTCTTTCCAACCTTTGTGTCTGTCTCTTTTGAATCTGTGAATCACTCTTCTATTTCCCCTCTCCACTTTTTGTTACCTTGATTTTCTTCCTCTCTGTATAGCCTAAAGTCAGCTAAAGATCTAATGATAGCAACCATACGTGTTGGCACCCCTGTGATGAGGTGATCGAATTTTACTATCCTTTTCCAAATCCGGTTTTTGCACTGTAGTAGTTCATTTGACCAATCGGATGTACGTTAATGAGACTTTAATAATCCTCTCATTTTCAAGGCATCACTTGAAGGTAAATGTGCATAAAGTGGAAATGCTTTTAGTCCAGTACGAAATGGATTCCTGTAGAGCGAAATACAAACTTGCCTGCACAAGTTAGATTTTCCCAAAAACGCCCAAGTAAACTAATCTTTCACAAATTAATAGCCAGAAGTCGAGTTGGACACCAACATGAATGAGCAACAGAGTGAAAAGTGAAGAGAAACATTTTTAATGTAAGTAGAGGTGAGTGGTTTGTCCATTGCGCTTTTTATTGCTCGATGTTTCTTTTAAATGAGCAAAATGCTGCAATGCAGGAGGCTCAGAAGTCAATAGCCATCGCTAATCTCGCTCTGAAGGTCACTAGATCGATGGTTGACCATCCTCACTAGTTGAGACTGCTAGAACATCGGAATGGTATAGTAAAGATTTCTGTTAAAAAGACTACTTGAATGCTTTTATTTGGAGAAGTTGTAAGAAACTCCTAATCCCAGTCTCTCTCGTGCAGTGGAGTATCGGTGAGCACTTCGTTCTCTATTTTAGACCCCCTCCTACGTTTCTGTGCCATTGGTACTTTAAGCACTTCACTCGACAGAGGTGATTTTCTGTCCCAATCTGTCTGATTGCATGATGGTATTATTTGGCTGATTTTAAGAGGTTTGGTAATGGTGCTGTGATACATTTTCTGCTTTCAGAGAAGACACCATAAAGAAGACGGCTATCTACTCCACCCCCCCCCCTTTCCCGAATACATTACCTTCTGCTTATTAGCTACCAGCTGAACATACTCCGTTCCCTTATCATCCAACCGTTCGAATCATAATCCACACTTCTAGGGTTGTAGTGGAGTTGTGAATGCCGATAGAGTGGTAATTTTGCGCCACACCCTTATGGAAACTTGTAATTTTTGAACTGCTGTTATTCTCAGTCTCAAGACCGACTACTTAAACAAATTTCAGTTAATTCTCCAAAGAGTAAAGGAGGAGTACAATTTGCTGCATGAATATTGCAAAACTATGCAACCCCCCTTCCCGCAAAGCTCTAGAAAATAAATGCCACATGTTAGACTATCCGTCTTTCCCTCTATCTATCATGTAACAAATGTGCTAGTAGGATTCCGATTTAATTTCAGTCTATCTTATGAAGATGTCCAATTTAAGTTAAGTATTTAAATAAAACAATTGCTGACCATCACAATGGAAATAACTTCCTAAACGTTGGAAAATGTACAGTGTACTTTGCAATAGCCAAAATATGCCAATTGGGAATGAAATGGTTGTAGGTGGCGGAGGGGGTGGGTGGGTCAGTGCAAATTTAAATTCGCGGTCCATGGAGGTGCATCCATCCAAACGCGCATGTTTCATGTTTCACAAGAGCAATAAGACGGAAGAAACTGCTTCTATTGGCTATTAACGCAAGCCTCTTGCGCCTAAATTCGAACTATGTGCTGTAAAGCTAAGGGGTGGGTGGGGGGGGGGGGGGGAAGAGCAATTTTAGTAAAAGCTTGAGAATAAGAAAATATTGAATTATTATCATATTAGCATATTTTTTCACCTTGAAAGGCTATAATTTACTTTATTAAAACAAAACGTTCCAAAAACTCAAATCTATTTATTCCATTCTTTGATTTCCGAAGGGCCTATGTCCGCCATATTCACTGCTTATTGCCTTCTTAATTTCATTAAACCGTTAACTTACATTCATTTCCGTTATTTAGAGTTATCATTGAACGAACTTTGGCAATTATAATCAATGAAATAATTTAGGTACCGAGATTGTAGAAACTGCAAATACTTTCTAAATGTTTCAGGAATAATAATTGAAAGCGTACATTAATAGTAGATAAGAGAGGGGTGGGCGATAGACTTACCCCCACGTGGTGCACCCTGGGCAACGCATATTCTTACGGCAAAAGTCTATCAACTGGCAGTTGACTTCTGACTTCTAACTACTATGACCCCACTGTATGTCATAGTCGACCACTTCTACAGTACTCACCTTACCCTACTCTCTATCATTGTGTCTGTCCCTTTTACATCTGTGAATCCCTCTTCTGTTCCCCATACCTCGACTTTCTGTTACTTTGATGTTCCTTCCCCTCTGTGAAGCCTGAAGTCAGCTAAAGGGCTAATGGTAACTATCAAATCGCCTGCCATTCGAAATGAATGATATTAGATAAGAGAAACGGGGTTTTACAAAGATAGGTCGTGATGTAACCAACGCTATCTTCTAAGTAGCCAGTAAGCAACCTGATGAAATCGATTTTTAAATAAGATAACTCCTATCGATTTCCTGATGTCTATTTTCTGCTTTGGACAAATCCGGGTTCCAATGATTCTTGGTAATGGAAAGTCATTACCGAAAACAAGGTAAGAAACAACGTTTGATTATGGAAATCATCTAAGCACAAGCAGACAGGGTTTTGTTGAGAACCAGAAAATGACTCAATTGGGACACTTAAACCATCAGTACATTATCTTCTTACTTTACTTATGTGTCTGGTTATTTCTTGAAAACCCACATTATTGTACCCAAATTTTGCATGAGCTTTGTAACAGCCAACCACTGGACAATAAATTCTATAAATTTGTGAAAAACTTGCGATTCGATGATGAAATATGTTCGCCAGTGCCTTTGCGCCCATGCCACGCGCTTGCGAAGAGTCGATTATGCCGAGCGTGTAGGGGAACTTTTCACCCGTCTCTCCTGTTTTGTTTTGTTTGTCGTAAAGTCAGTTTTTAGTCAGTTTTTATAACCGACTAAACACAGCTACGAACATAACGGAAACAATGTGGCGTGTTAGATTAATACAAGCCTATATTTATATAATAATAATAAAAAAGACGAGAGAAGTTGCCGTACGAAAATAGTCAACAAATGATAGCGGGAAAGCATTAAAGATTGATACATGTTCTTGTTGTGTGAATCAAAACACAACAGCCCGTTGCTTAACTCCCAACACCGAAAAGGCCGCTGTGTTACTGAGGTTGGCATTATAAATAATCTCATTCCATTAGTGGAGCGCCTTCTTTTCGACTCCGCTCCACCACTCCACGTTCATCGTCTGCCGACCCAGTTGAAGTGCCTGCTGCCCGATTGTGATTTTCGTCTTGAAGTACCGAATGGAGTTCTCTCTTGGCAACAAGAACAGCGTCGTGGATTGACATGAAGAAGTTTTTCTCGGGAAGAACTTCAAAGACTCCGGAAGCGGCAAACATTTCATGAAGTCGATGTCGTAAGCAGGTCACAAAGATTGTTATCTCTAGTTCAGTGAATATCTTCACCATCTAAAAGAGAGAGATTGAGCAAGGGCATCTAATAACTGTGTTAAAATAGCATTAATTGTCTTTAATGGTTCATGTCCTTAAAATGCTCTATAATAATAGCGCACATGCACACGCACACTCACGGATAATCCACAACCGACAAAACCAGTCTAACTGTTAGTGAACTTGCTAGTGATTGGGTATCAATCGGAGTATAGAAATTTGGCTACACTGTCTCAATTCCTATCCGTGCAGAGCTTTAAGAATCAAGAATAACTGAGAAGTGTATATTTGTTCAGGGGTTGGAGATAAAGAAAAACAAAGTTCTATGGTTTGCTTGTGTAAAATAGAAAGATAATTAACATAATGAAGTTAGTGTACTGAGATGGATCGATAAACGGTGCAATTAAAGTAGATTTCAAGGTCATAGCAAACTTAATAAAACGCTTCAAAAACTGAATAATGACGCAGTTATAAAATCGATATTTTGCCCAATTTAGAGGGAAAGTATACTCAACTTTTAGCTCCTCAAAAATGGACTAAAGTCAAGAATAGCTTTCAGCAAAGAAAGATAATCAACGTAAAAAGAAAATAAGTAATCGTCTCGTAACCTCCGGATATTTTTGGAGGGGGGGGGGGATGTAGACACCAAATCAAACTCCATCTGTTCAAAAAATGTGCACTTTCAACGCTGAAACCTCCTAATTGCATATTGTCTTCTCTGGCTGATTTTATTTAAAAACCAATATGGTCATATATCTAAATGGTTTGATTGCGATAGACTTACCACGTGGTGCACCCTGAGCAAAAATGTCTATAAACTGACAGTTGACTTCTGACATCAAACTACCATGGCCCCACTGTACGTCATATTCGACTCCTTCAACAGCACCTAACTCACCTTTTTCTCTACCTTTGTGTCAGTCTGCCTCTTTTACATCTATGACTCACTCTTCCGTTCCCCTCCCCCCTCTCCTTCTCGACTTTTTCCCACTTTGATATACCTCTCCCCTGTGAAGCCCGAAGTCAGCTAAAGAGCTAATGAAAATTATCAAAACGCCTGCTATTTGATATAAATAAATAAATATCTTCACTTTGACAAATAGACGGAGAAAAAGCAAGCAAATGCTTCTATTGACGAAAAGAAGGCATTTCATTCTGACGGACTCGTTTTATCTTCTATACTGAAAGATGGCCTTGAATCGTGTAAAAAAGTGAGAGTGTTTGCAAGCAGCAGAATAAAGGCTGTTAGACATCGGTGCAAAAGTGCCCACTTTTTACGAAACTATTTAGCAACACTGAATTTGTCAACTGGAAAATTACATAAAATCAATCGATCTGCTGCTACGACTGAACGTTCGTTCTTTATTTGCACATGAAGCCAACCGAATCGATTACCAATTAGGTTTAATGAAATTAATACATTTACATAGAATGTGGTGTAATGGAGATTGGCTTATTGTATCCAAGAGTTTATATCAATTTTCCGATTTGAAGTAAGTTGACGAATGAAAAAGGAACCAAGCCAGTTGCGCTGGCAACATTGATTCAAATTTTAACAAAAAATCTGGAATCGAATAGCAAAAATTGTTTACGAATGTTCGGCTTCATTCTTTAAAGTAGAGCACTTTTTCAATTAAACGCTCTTCAAATCTTATGAGGAATGCAAAACGAACCAGTGCTTGTGACAGTGAAATTTAGTCCATTTGGGACTGAAATTGTAAAAAACGTCCTCATCTTCCTCCTCTTACAAAGGGTATCGACTGTGGAAATATCATTCAAATCTTTCTTTGAAATTTTTAATGGTCTTACTTCTTTGATGCCTCGCAGACCAACAGTGTCGGTGAACATCCAGCCAGAAGCATCGAGAATTATGTAATGAGTGGGTTTTGCGGGAGTTTTCTTCGAATCCTCCTCCAAGTCCGCGTCAGTTGAATCCTACAGAAAGAAAACATCAAGTACATTCGAGGTCAACGACCTTTGCACTTTTCAAGAGATTGAAAAATAACAACAATTTCGAGTTTTAAATACACCTCATTAGTTTATAAAATAGCAACAAGTTTGATTCATTTCAAGTAGGCGTAAATTTGGCTTCAATTAATAATTCCTCCAAATTCCCCGCGCTATCAAATTACTGCGTTAGAAATCACAAGTTTTGACCACTAAGACATCAGTGATGCCACGAACTCAAACATCAACTTGATAACTTTGAAAATACCGGTTTCTTTTAATAATCAACGGTAATATGGAAGTGCAGTTTGCCCTGAGTCCTAATTGTTGAATTAAATTTTCCCAAGTCAAATATACAAAGAAGGCGATCAGCGTTCTTTTTGTTAGAACGTGTGGAGTTATATGGTGAGGAGGGGGGATTAGTCTTAGGTGATGTATTATAACATAACATGTGTGCATTTTTCAGGATCAAGGGGTGTGCGATGGACTTACCTCCACGTGGCGCACCCTGGGCAATGTATACTATTAACCGGCAGTTGAATTCTCACTTTAAACTACCATGGCTCCACTGTATGTCATATTTCATCACTTACACAGTACTCACTTTACCTTTTTCTCTACCTCTGTGTTAGCCTCTTTAACATCTGGGAATCACTCTTCTGTTCTCCTCTCCAATTTTTCTCACCTTGATGTTCCTCCCCCCCCCCTGTGAAGCCCGAAGTCAGCTAAAGGGCTAATGACAACTATCACAACGCCTGCCATTTGAAATAAATAATTTTTTTTAGGATCAATAATGGTGAATATGATAATACGAAAGGAGTTCGATGTGCAAGATAATGAACTTTTAAATTTTTGAAAAAAGACCGCCTGGAGGAGTGGCAGATGTTAACTGAGACATTCGAATAGCGCATGATGAAAGCAGTCATTCAGGTGATTGCACCCAGAAAAAACCCGAATGATGTTAATTTCGGGTTATAATGTAACAGTGAAAACTAAGTAATTGTACTAACTTTATAAATGGAACAGATAATGACTAGAATGTTCAAATGACAACCTCAATCACATATACACTCTCCCATTGTGAAGGAATTTGTCTATAATTCGATTTAGTCCGACTTCTAATTTGAATTTCCCACTAGCATGTCCACAGTTTTAAACTCTTAACCGCAATCTGGACATGTCTAAGGGTTTACCACAAGGTCACTAAAGTACCAGGCCAAAAAATAAACTCAAAGTTGGCATTTGAAGAAAGACTGAATAAATGCACTCGTTTGGAAGATAAGCTACTTGTTTTATTCTCACTCCTGACAGACTGCTCAAATCTAAATTTAAGAAGAAAAGACAACATACTACGCGTTTTAGTTGTTCTTAAGATCCAATGTGATGTGGGGTGATGACAGTGCTATCTCTGCAAGAATCGATAGAAACATTCGAAGTACCTTTTTAACCACTTTTGATTAGAGCAACAATTTTACATTGTAACCATAAGTGGCTCATAATACAAATCGACCCATCAATTGGGAACGTGTGCAATGTTTTTTCGACAGCGTGTGGTTTGAACTGTAGTTTCGTAGATTTTTTTTTAATTGTACCCAATGCAATGTTTCAGGGGTATCTAAGTTTCAGCTTAACGACCAGAGAAGAGAGCAGAACACGGAATTTCGTTTTCGGAAATTCAAGATCAAAAAATAAAATTATTTACTATTTAAATTGTACTCAATTAAACATGTGTAAGAAAACAACCAAATCGCGCGAGATCGTTGGAGAGATTCTTTTCAACGAATGTATCACGCATGTCGTATCCTCATGGGCGCTAGGAACAATCCGAGTCAATTACAGCCTCAATTTTAAGCCAAAGAGTACAAGCCTATACATTTCTATAGTGATGGGATTTTATGCTTAATTGCTTCTAGATAAAGTTATGAAGATACGAAAAGCAACTCACAACTAAGATAAACGAGTGGTTTGAGAAAATTTGAAAATGGCGAGTATTATAATAATTGTGCCACAATCACAAAGATTCATCTACAACTTAAAGGTACTTGGTAATCAATTATTGCGTATTCACTTCTATTGGTGGAGAAAATAATGGCCAATGAAACAGCTGGCAATTTCTTAGCAATACAAATTCGGGTATCTTTCTGAATGTGAACAATAGCAACCATCGTGGAACCTATATAGCCACTCAACAGACTTTAGACCTGTTGGACAAAAAAATACAATTCTTTATCCAAGGAGTTTACATAAATTTTGGAATATGCCAAATTGCAGGGTCGTCACATTGAGAACGTTTTTTGGAGTATAATTTATTTTCAAGGCACCAAATCGTGTTTATACTTTGCCCTGAGATTTATGTGCGCTTTGGAGACAATTGGTTTATGACATCTTAATGTGTTTTCTAACTGAGAGGCGACCACTTGACTGCACCTTAAGTGACCACTAACTAATCATCTGCTTGATAAACAAACATACCTCCGGTATGCCGAGGACATGCACGCAACACCTGAACCATCTCTTAATGGCAATAAAATTCAGCTGAATTTCTATCTACTCACGATTTGTATTGGTTATGAGCCAGAGGAATAACAAACACAAAATCAACCAACGACTCAATGTATCTTCGAGTCGACCCTGGTCTTCAACTTCTCTTCCTAATCTCACCTTCATTCACGTTTTTCCGTTGCGTTTTAGTCTAACGCGACTCTCCGTCTTCTTATTTCTTGAAGGGCTGATGTGTCCTGTTGGTCTTTAAAAGGGTTAGTAGTATTTTTGATAGGAAATATCACTACACCTACTTCAGGAGACACTTAAAGTGGCTTCACGTTCTTTCACTGAACTTCCTCCAAAACCGGTAAATACAAATTCATCCAAAAAACGATTAATAATGATCACAAAAGGAATGAAAGAATCTGAATTTCTCTATCAGAGAGCTGAAAAGCACTCTATTGGCGCATGGTTCAACTTGGTTGTCTGTCGAGCTAGAGACCTCTTCTAAGGTCATACTTATAATACTCCCAAAGAATTTTCCAATTTTTCTGATCCCTTAACGGAAATAGATGTGATAACTACAACCAAAGACCTACAAATTTTCGACACTTGGGGGCATTTTTCGCATTTTCGTCACCATCAGTCCGTTTCAATCCCTTCTCTTCTGCGGTGACCTCAAGTTCACTGTCACAGCGAGTTCTAAAGACATTGGAGAGGACTTTGCCTCGGTGTTTGTTCCGTTGACGTCTGATTTTCACCGGATCCACGCCAGAAAGCCGATGGACACTTTTACGGAAGGATTCGATGTTTGCAAAGTAGACAGGACCGTCGTAGCGGATAATCTTGATGCCATCCAGTTCATTTAACTAAGAAAGGAGTAAAAGAAATGGGAATACATATATTTTTTTGAAAAAAAGTTACCCTAACACACAGAGAAGAAAGAAAATAAACCCATTCCGTTCGAATTTAAAAAAAACCAAAAATATCGGATCATTAATGAACAAAGGAGTGCGATAAATCATTCCACAGAATTCAAATTACTTATTTTATTCAGACGGATCCAGAGAGTTAATAAGCACAATAAACAGAGCTTAATAGTCAATGAAAGGGAACAACTCAATGTACCCGGGGGTTTGAATGTTTAAAAGTTGTGACTTAATTAACGAATCACCACAAAATTATTTCCTTTTGAAAGGGAAACACAGAACTAGAAAGATACTTTGCCCTAAAGTTTCAATAAAATTGTGAAAGAAGGAAATGAGGATAATTTAGTGTTTCACTTTGAAGTAGACTAGAATACAAATCTCCGACACAGGTTTAAATCAGAGAGACTCAGTAAAATATAACTAACTGTAAATGGGAAGACTCACCTCTTCGAAGCATTTGACCTCGGAATAGAGGTCAGTGCTGTTGGCCTCTCCGAGAAGGAATCGACCACCGTATTGACTTCTTGAGACGACTGTTAAGATGGAGTAGACAAAACCGATGGCAACCCCATAGATTATGTCAATTCCAAGAGTAGTGGCAAAAGACACCAACCAGATTGACTGAAAAGGAAACAGCAGTTGAGATTGTGGGTTAAATTCAAAAAGTTGCAATAAAGATTCAGGAGAAAGTGGGAGATCAATTTCTCCGACAAGCCTACGTTTCTATCAAATGGTAACTACGAACGTTTCTTGCGAACAGACAATACTTCCAAGATCAATAAGGAGTGGAACTGTTAATGCTTAACTTGAGTGGAAAGAGTCATTGAATTGAAACGAAAACGAACAAAACCTCTGTTAATTTCCGACACGATGTAAGTTTTGAAAGCGAATTCTAGTAACCCTTTATTTATGGGCACTTGCAAAGGTAAATAACTCAATTACCTATATATTACGAATTAATTAATTGATGATTACATTAAAGTTGACATGGAATGAAAAGAAGAAAAATGCACATAACCCAATGAAATACGCTGACTTGATTGTAATATTTTGGCCCCAGAAGTCAGTTTTATTCTATAAAGGGTGGTTCATATTACCGTTCTGTGTGCACTAAATGGAAAAAAGGGAACTGAAAATCGCATATTCCAGTCATTTTGGGGATAATTGAAAAGTTGTTCTCTTGATTTTTGAATAGTCAAGATCACACAAGATCATGGAAAAAATTGTGCGCCTTAGAAAACAGTTGCTCGACTGTAAAGACTATGTTGAAAGATTACTACAGGATCACGTGCTCAGATGGATGTGTGGGACACGTTATCGCGTTGTTCGTCACCGTATGCCT
>UZAE01012392.1:5360-30243 GCA_900617975.1 Rodentolepis nana
GCTTTGCTCAATAAAAAAATGTTTCAAAATTAGTCAGTCTATAAATTAGGCTGGCTTATACGAGCAGATGTTAACGAGATTGGAAAATTGAGTAGAATGAGGCCAAATTCCAACTGAATTAGAAATTTTAGCTCTTGTTTAATTAACTTAGCCTCATTTCAACACTGAAATTTACTATTCATATCGTGAAATGCGGTCAAACTGCGGGTGATTAATATAGTAATCTAATTTACGAATAAATTGACCTTTAATGGAATGGGAACATCGAAAGTACCCATAGTAATAAAATTTTTGTGGTTGGGAGGCATAATAATGATCAATTTAAAGAGAAATATAAAATGCATGGAGCATGAAATCGGATATTTGTAGAAACAATAAGTTGAAACTGAACTTTAAGTGGATATTATTTGGCAGTTGACAGTATAGCTCGATTATAAAGTGTAAAGAATGTCATAGGTCACAAGGTAGCACTCATCAGCAATGAGGGCTACCTTATTTCGCTTTGCACATAGGTTGCTATTATTTTGTAAAATTTAAATCTTTCTTAGCAAATATGATTTTGCCTAGGTACAATATGAGAATTAAAAACCTTCATATTAGCTAATGTTTAGCTAAATTATAGTTATATGAAGAAAGGGAATTTATTTGCTTCTGTTTTCGAAAATATCATACAGTCTTGTTTTAACATGCTAAATATAGTTAATTCCACTGAATTTCGACAAAGAAAAATTCATTTCTATGTATTTCGTGGATTAAAGGATTGATTCTACTTGAGAGGACTTTAAGAAATATATGTCTATCTTAAGCGGAAACAGCTGACATTAACGAACGGAAATCCCAAGCTTAAATATCTCTCCTTCTAATCACCACAGTCGTGAAATAAGTTTTGATTTGGGAGAATTAAATATCCTACTTATTTGAAGACTGACCCTGATCGAAAATGATTTATAGGCAAGGTGAAAAGTCACATACTAGACCAATGGTGACAGCAGATACGGCAATTTGTCATTCATTCTGAGTGGAATACCATAAGTTCCAATGAAGTTGGGATAACTCTTAGTTTTCACAAGAGTTTGTAATAATTTCGGAACGGAAAATGAGCGCATTTAATACCGTAACACAATCCTGATGCTTGAAAACGTGGAAACCGAGCTATTCAAAATTGGTTAATGCTCGGACTGAGGTATTATCTCATAGTTGATTTAATAAAGCTAAAATTAGCTAAGATCTAGATGGACAGTTCGAATATTGTCAGTTTGGCCGAACTGAATTCACGGCCGTGATTTCCCGCGCATTCGCTTATCGATTATCGACTTTCCAGGTAGAGAATGAACCTGTAAAGGCCTCAACTAGGTTAATAGTTCATTTCATATGGAAGTGTCATTTGTGGGCTAGAGGAATGCTGTCTTCTTAATTTAGATGAAATCTTAGCTATTTAGCACAATTCTCACCCCAGTGAACACAAATCAGTATACAACCGCAGCCTATTTGAATAAATGACGGTGTGTTAGGGATTTTAAAGCATGAAACGGGAAAATTTTCTTCAAATGCATAAATTAAACTGATTGGTACTAGATGTCAATGAGCTAAGCAGATTACAAAAAATGAAATAGCCGATTGGTCAAAGTTTATTTAATTAACGATGTAAAATTGAATTATATATTTTAGCAATCCATACCTATTATGGTTTTATAATGTTTTAAAGACATAACCTGACTTTAACAGAATTTATCTAGTGGAGCTATTTCAGATTCAAATTGGTTAGAAGTTCCTACTTAGGAACCCAATCCTACCTCATTGTTACCAAGATAGAACTAAAATAGACCACCTTCAGGGTAATATATGTTCAAAAATAAAGGAAGTAGATGCTTCTGAGTGTTGAATGAGATATTCCCAATGCATTGTCTTCTAATTTTCCTAAATTTAATCATCATATTTTAACTCAAGGGTCCCGAATGATTTCCCACAAATCTAGTATCCCTAGTTCATTGACCAGTTAAATGACTGGTGTTGACGTCTTGCTTAACTTGTCACTTCTAAAGTATCAAAATACTTAGATAATATTTTTTTCGTTTTTTATTAATATTAGAGCTTTTCACCCATTTATTATAAATGAAAAGGCAAAAAATGCATAAATTTCTCTTTGCAGGAGTCATTGAAGACAATGAGATCGAGCAGTTAAAATTTCACCTTTAAATTCGGATTGCAAACTTTATTTATTTATTTCAGATGGCAGTCGTTTTGATAGATATCATTAGCCATTTAGCTGACTTCGGGCTTCACAGAGGGAAGGTTCATCAAAGTAGCAGAAAGTCGAGGGGTGGGGAACGGAAGAGCGATTCACAGATGTAAAAGAGGCAGACAGACACAAAGGTAGAGAAAAAGGTAAGGTGAGTAGTGTGGAAGGGGTCGAATATGACAACCAGGGGAGTCGTGGTAGTTTGAAGTGAGAAGTCAAATGCCGGTTAATAGACTTTTTGCCGTATGAGTATACGTTGCCCAGGGTACACCACGTGGAGGTAAGTCTATCGCACACCCCGGATTGCAAACTTGAGGCATGAAATGAAGAATAGGTCAAGGAAGCAGTAGGTAACGATGTCGCTTTCTCATCAAGAATATGACTCACCCTTTACCTTAAGGTTCAAATTCGTAGTGCCTTGGTTGAGAGTATTGCTTCGAAATGACCAACTGATTTCGTTCCCTGGTAATTCATCAACTCGATTTATTCTTAGCCCATTAGAGTAAAGGGGATGTAGAAAAATCTAGCAGCAAGTTACAACTCGAAACAATCTGACTTTCTACTCGAGTCATGGGGATTAGAGGTCCGTAAGAGGTGTGAAGTCTCGTTTTCGCACTCCCCCCCCCCCCAAACCCTAGAGCTCAGTATTTCACCTACCAGGTATTCTCAAAATGGGACATGTGAACACCTTTGCCAAAACATGTCATATATTTGAGACGAGATTGCACGCACACAAATACCACATATCTTTGTCAAGTCACCATAGGGACGACCCGAAGATGGGCCATTAAAGATTTACACGCACACCCTGGTCAGATAAGAGTACTTCTCAACTAAAAAGCTTAGTCATCAAAATACTTCATTGAGTTGTTCAGTCCCACTGAACGGTTTGTTTTCATTACTCGCGAGTTATAAACAAGAATATAAACTAATGATTTTGTCAAAGTTGTTGGAAGATGAAATTTGGCGTTCTGCGGATTAAATTAAAACCCCTGCCATGGTTTATAGCGGTGATCGGACCTTCAACATTGATTTTTGGCTTAGAGTCAGTGAAATCTCGCATCTGAAGATCTTAAAGTGCTTTGTTTTTAATAAAAGTGAAAATTTTCCTTTGTTAGGCAATTTTTGGCCAATTGGGAGTGTGCCCTAGCAACAGATTTACCATGAACAGACAATTAATCTTCAATCAATCTTCATTGCCAAATGATGGCTTTCATCTGCAATCTGCTTGCAATAAATTCATCATTTGAAAGAAATAGTTTCTTGTTATTTGCTGCTTGCTTTTTAATGACAAAGAATGTAAAATTAATACAATGACGAATCGCTTACCACAAATTCAAGGACGATTCACAAACTAAAGAACTCATTGTGTAGGGATACAATTAGTTTATGTGATATAGGAAGAAAATATGATTGATTGAATGCTGTCATTCCTATTTTTGACCTGAAATACATGATTAAATGTGGTAAATTTAATTAAACTTAAATTTACAAGTACAAGCCAACTGTTGGTTTGTATTTAAAAATATATTTTTCATTTTCTCTATCTTTCCTATTGTTCTGTGCAAGTGGCTTTCGGCAATAATGCAATTTACGAAATAACTCTGCCGAATCTACGAGACGCTTCACAAAGTTTGCTGTTTTCTTGTGCTAAATGGAATTAGTCTTCTTTGGTAATTGGCAGTCAGCGTACTTTAGAAAAGGTGTCTTTTACTTCTTCATCATCATCTCACCAATTATGGACGTAACTCATCGTCAAGCATAGTATAACTGCCCATTTTTTGCAGGAAATTAATCTATTTCCCCTAATTTGCATAGCAAACGCATTTCCCCCAAAAAATATTGTCTTTTCGTTTGGTTTGAGCACAGTCATTTCAACAATATAGCATCGATAAAACGGTAAGAAGAAATGGAAATAATGAACAGTTCATCTGTGGAGATTTCGTGTGTGCGTGAAAAATTCACAATTTTAAAAGACACGTTCTTTTCGCAAACCAATTAGCGGAGTTGTTTTGTTAACTCTGACGCCATAACTAAGGCCTTTTCTTGTCAGACTAACACCTTTAAAGACATGCTGTTTCTGTTCGCATAGGTGCAGAAGTCACCAAAGCCAATATATCATTAGTATGCAGGTGCTGTGGGCATATTTATTATTCTATGGACATCTGTTTCTGCCTGCTTTTTTAACTTATCAGAACATTTCTCCCGTGCTTCATGGGCAGCGTCTTAAACTAGGTATGAATGCGTTTAGGGAGGAATTTTTTAACAGTTAATGTGAAACAATAACCTTTCCTGTGCTTTAGCTTACCCACCTGGAAGAGGAAAAATAAAAGAAGGGAAATAGAGGATAAATGTGTAACGTACCAATTAGACTCCTATTTACAACTGTTTATTAGCTTGCTTATAATTGTATATCGATTTTATGCGTCTTCTTTCTCTGTATGACACTCCCCCCCCCCAATCGTTAAGGCTTTTTTTGTTTTCCACGAGCTATCAAATGACGTCTGACGCTTGACTGAAAATTCGGCTTATTGACTAATTTTCCTTGTTCTGTCCCGACAAAGAAGAAGCTTTGCAACTGTCTTTTCTATCCTAATCTTCGAACACGGAGTTCATATAGTTAGAAATGCAAATAGTATGATAAAATTTATTGATTTTTCAGTTCTGTAAGACCATAACCAAAGGTTATGTCGCTTCCCATATTGTTTCACTAAAATGCCATGGCAATTATCCAACTGTGCTGAAGGATATTCTATATCATAGGTATGATAGCTTCTGAGATTGAGCTACATCGCTGACATTTTCCATTGAAAGTTAAAGAGATGGAATGACTTCATCCAACCATACAAGCTGGAAACTTAATTTGTTTAGAGGTGCACTTACAAGAGGTACAATTTAAATTAATTAGAAATACTATAAGTGGAAAGATGATTATCATTTTCGCATTTTAAAATAGTTGCTGCTCATTTCGGCAAATGTGCTCACATAGTCTCCCATTTTACAGGGATATTCTCTAATATTTACCTAAACGTAATCCAGAGATTAACTATGTGCATTTGTGGATAAAAGGATTAAGCCTAGTGGTTTTTACATTTGAGAAGGGCGTGTTACCGCATCACTTCAACTGGCCGATGTAGAACTGGGATGCATTGCTCAAACAGGTAGTTGAGGTGCTACTTGTTAGTCCACAATATGTGGCATGTTTCAAGCTCCTATTTGACTTAGTTTTGATCGATTACCATGATACATTTTTACCTACTTTAACATTTAAATTACGGGTTTTAGGAGACCATAGGTGTAGAGAAAAATCTATAATTTGAACGTCACTTGAGCAAATATTACTAATGCTCTTTTTGGTTCAAAACTAATATTGAAATGTAGTAGGGCCGCCAATTAAAATGTTTTTTAGTTTAGCTATTAAACCTTTAACACCCGAATAATTTTTCTGAAAAATACACCCAACTGCACTCACGCTTGCCTCAGTTGATTGATGCCCAAATGTTGGGTTTTGGTGGTCTCAGGCGAAGGCTATAGACGTAGTGAACATATTTCAAATGCCAGTAGCGTCTTCTGTTAAGAGCCTAGTAGCAATAGAGAGCTTATTCTAAAAGAGAACCGTACGATCCTGCAGAGCTAAACGCTGGACAACATAGCATAGTGAAAACGCGTGTGAATTAAGGAATCCAGATGAAGTCTTGAATTAAATTAGGGTAATCGATTACAAATCTGCTCCGTTTCCTTTAAACATTTTAACTAACATGTTACTAGATTCCCTAGCAAGAAACAAAGTTGTGATAAGTATAAGCATAAGTATAAGATTCCAAATTCAATGGCAGGTAGCCAATTACTAACCAAAATAGCTTGAAATTTTTCAGTATCTGGCTGATGTTTAGCATTGAACATAGACAAAATGGCATCCTGTGTGGATAATGAGTATTGATGCTGAAATAGCCTTTTTAGGCCTAGAAATTAAATGATCCCATTTTATTTCATTTAGCTTAAAATAGGCCCCATTATATACTTCGCTAACCGTGGTTGAAATGGCTTTGTGTGAGTGCGTGAGTGTGTGTGGCAAATTTGGGCAAATTGATAGATATCAGTCCTTATCTTAATGCAGCCATGTATGAGTCACCCAACCAGGTGGCCTAAGCGGTGATACTCAGCACACAATTAATCACATTAAACAATCCCCCTTCTCCGACAATGCACCCTTCAACAGTGGCCTAAACTAATTTTAAGTCATTTTTACTTGCACACTACTTGAATTTGGAACAACTTTCCTTTTTCCAAAAGGGACGTATTTTATGCCCGTGGGACCGTTTCTCTACTACAATTAAATTTCAGCAAAAAAGAATATGTTTGCTATAATACAGCGCCTCCTTTTTTACTGTCGCTTAGGGGGAAAAACAGGCAGTGCGTATTTCCACTCCTCAAGAACACAATTTACATAGGAAACCCATGTTCACTCAGTAGCAGGAGAATGCTACTTTGTTAGGGCAAAGTGGAAATATAAATACTAGCGCAATAAAAAGGACTTTTCAGCCAATATAAACTTGGCGAGAGGCGAAAAGTAGCCTTGAACATAACTTTAATGATTCTGTAAGTTACGCTTATGGTACATATGTTTTCTGTTCGAATAGGTGTGTAGAGTATATGTATACAGTGTCAAGAAATCGGGGAGAGAAAAAAACACTGGCGTTCTCAACGAGTCTGTTTTGAGGTAATGTACAGGCGGATGCAAAGTATTTCCAACTGGATATGCCCTTTGAGGAGAAAGAGGGATGTGAGTGGGGGCGAGGGGCTGAAATATATCACAAAAATTCCTCTGTTTTGTGGAAATTCGCCATCGAAATCAGTTCGAGATGCCTCCCGGTGGAGTCTATAAAATAGAAAGAAATAACAATTAAAGAACTTGTAACATAAGCATCGTAAGTATCCATTTGAGCATGAAATGGCTACTTTTTTCATATGAGCTCTGAACAGTTAGGAGGATTTGGGCTCATCCAATGTGACCGCATCTTCTACCCTCAACGTTACTGCACCTCTTGCAATTTGTAGATTCTTCAGTATTATCTTGTAAATAAAGCAAGGTCCTCGGCCCTTAAGTAGCCTTTCAAAACACTGCATAAATTTTGGGTAGCATGTGAAAACCACTTAACTCGTGATGCATACTGATGCTTATTCTAACAAGGTCTCAAGACACAAATGTTGATGGAAAGTGACTAATACGTGTAACCTGAATGGATTTTGAAAAAATGTCGTTTGGAAAAAAGTTTAACTACTATTTTTCTTTTATTTGCAATTGAACGGTTTGAGAGATCATTCAGAATGTAAGTTAGAAAATCAGACAATGTTGAAACGATATTAAAACAAATTAGTTTCGAGACTTGATCAATTAAATAACACTACTTATTTCTTTCTAGCTTGTATAAGTAACAACCACATATGATATAGAAATCGCATAGGTTATGTAAGCCTTCTAGTTTGTAAATCAGATTATCCAATAACTGAGTCGTGATCCATAAATCTACCAAGAATTTGAAAGGGCATAAATATCGGTTTCCAACGTCAGATAATCCGTGCAATCTTCGAAACTGACTCACTACCTGTAGTTTTATGGCGACTAAATGGTTCCAAGACAATTTTTACGATTACGCAAATACCATCATGAAATGAGGTTGCTAATTGACTTTCCCACTTAATGCGGCAGCGTCCCTGTAAAGGTACTAATATTATCGGTCGGGGGGGGGGGGGTTATAGAGCCTTTAATGAGTATTAATGAGCAGTCGTTAAAGTTTCCTTCTTTTATGAGAAGAGATATCAATAGTAAATGATTAATAATAAGCATTGATGAGAGTATGCAAAATTATGATCACATAGTGAAGTTAATGCCACGAACTTAGGAAAATATCGGTTTCTTTCAAGATTATTGATTATTCTTTTTCCAGGTGTGTTAAAGATTTTCATGTGCACTACACGTCCTTTAAAAGCTGAAACTCTTCTTCATGATGATATCAAGAATGGACGACTAAGCCCCCGACCTTCCCGATTCATGATGTTGACTTCCGTCAAACCCCCAAAACAAGATTTACTGAATACTGAAAAGGAATATGCATGAACCGTAGAAATGGAATCGAAATTACGAGCACGTTTTCATCAGAACTAGGGTCATGTTGCTACAATTAAGTCAATGTCTCAGATTCTAAAACGAAGTATGCACATAATGAAGATCTCCACTATTACAAGTTTTTGCAGGCGTCGAAGAAGTCAACTTCTTGCAGAAAATGTATGAGAAAATGAGCTGACTAAAGAAAAGGAACATTTAAACGAAGTGAAACATCTTGCTAAAGCACAAATACTTCGGTTCGTTCAGATGAGAAAAGTTTTCGCAAAAATCAAAACCACACCATGTGGAACAACAGTTGGCTTACTTGCGATCCAAGGGACATTTGTCGATTCATGCGGACTTAATTTGGTCAAACTGTCGTGCTTTTCATACATGTGTCTTCTTATGATTAGATGACGTCTTTGCATTTTCTTAAAGAGGGCCTTAGGTTGAATTCAGAAGCCTGAGTGAGCTGCTGATCGCTGAGTTAAGTCATGGTTGATGAGGGTAGCCAATACAAGGACAGACATGACTGATATACCGACATGGGCATTGTCAGCAAAGACGTTAATCATCGCGCCAGCACTACAGAAGCTAACAAGTCAAACAAGGCCGTTTGGAGACCTTTCAGTGGAAGTATAAAATCAGCTTGCGTCTGTATCGGCCAAGGGCCGAGATAAGACTGCAATAGACGTCAAGGGTGGCTTCTTTAATTAAAACTCTTCGATAGTAACGGAATTTCTTTGTCGATTATTTTTTCGGCTAACATCTTTTTCCTTATCCTGATGACGCAGTCAAATTTATCGGAACACACTGTACGATGAAAGGAAACGGTCACCAAAATTTTAGTCGAACCGGTTCCACTCACATAATTTTACCAACAATAAATTGAACAGGTGTGCAGTTCCACGTGACTTATTTAATAAAGTTAGAGATGAAATAAATGAATGAAAACCTTCAAATAATATTAGAAATACTATTTTAGCAACAGACGAATGACTAGATCCTTAATCAAAGCAGCTTATCTATCAGACCCAAGACTTGTAGAGGAATAAAAGTCTATTTTAGTAGGTGAGAGGATTTGTGGTTTGGAATTTATTCAGCGCAGACTATTAACGGAGAGCCGCCCTAGATTGAAGTCAGACCGTGCTTGCTGATTAGGAAGGTCACCAACAAACTGTTAAAACGCTGGGTCAGCACTACCCTCGAACTGGTTATTATTGGCTTTTGAAGTAAGTTTTACTTAAATGCAAAGGGATACAATTCTTAGTCATGAAATATTTGTCTCAAATGACAGGCGTTTTGATAGTTATCACTAGCCCTTTAGCTGACTTCGAGGTTCACAAAGAGGAGGAACATCAAAGTGACAGAAATTTGAGAGGAGGGACAGTTTTAGCCTGCCTAACTGCTTTAAGCTTATATACTCAATTTTTGTTGCAATTATAAAGTATGCTACAGTTGCTATTACCTTAAAGTGAAAATCTACCAGAGAAACCAGACCAGGTTTATACATATGTTGTAGATACTACTTGTACCTCGAAGATCGAATTTAATCAAATGGTGTTTAGACGTATAAACTTAAACCAAGCATTGGTTACTCAAGTTTGAGGCAATAGGCCATCACAACGGACTATTAGATGAATACCAATCGACCATATTACGTCTTGAACTGACAATATTCTGATGGGAGATTGAAGCGTAGATGGAGCGGATTAAGTATCATACTTCCTGCGCCTAAAAAGGAATTATTTCGTTTTATTTTTAATAGCTACTCGAAAACACAATTTAAGTCGTTTAAATAATTTTAGCAAACCACGATGCAATCGTTGCATATAATCATTATCGAAACTGAAAGGCAGTGTCCAAACTAGAGAAGACTATTATGCTAATCATGCTTGATTAATCTCTATTTTGTGGAATTATATTTCATCAGATAACAGGAGACTGAATTCCCCACCCTGAATAAAAGAATAAACAGAGAGAACTTGCGGCCTGAAAGCATGTGATTGTGTATTTCAATACTCTCTCCTTTTCCATAAAAGTTTAAAAAATGTCATATTGACAACGAACCATCACATTCTTGCGTTTGTGCATTTATTCACATTCTTTCTGGTTAAATGTTTTGCAACTCCCTCAAACAATCGCTTCGTTAAATACCTCCTGTCTCCCATGGATACATATTATAAATTAAATTTATGTGATTAACCGCGAAACCAAATAACAATAATTTAGTAAAGTTGAAAGGAGAAATAGCAAAGAAACAGAACTCGGCTGTTTGTCAGAAAATGATTACTAAAAATGATGATGAGGCAGATCTAAGAACTCGTTTAATCAGGTTTAATAAAATTGAGCTTAGTGAAATTGGATGATAAAGAGCTTGCCAAATGATAGATAGTCGCTTTGAGGCTATAAACTTTCAAATACACTCCCATCAAAATGTGAGGTGGGAATGGGAAGAAAACATCTAGAAGCATTCAAATGATCAGAGAAGTGCCTGCTTTTTCCATATGCTTCCAACAAAACGGAATAGTTGAGAGTTTCGAAGGTGTACAAGGAAAGAATATGAGCTCGATTTGGGAGATATGTAAGGGCATATTTCTTCACTGCTTGTGATTAGGTCATATCAGTTGACAATGAGATTTAGTAAAATGATGAGAAAAGCTGTGATTTTACAAAACAGAAGCAAAAACCTACATCCAATTTAGGCCTTTAATCTTTTTAAGTTAAGATTGCCTACCAAAACCGAATCCTAGTTCCTCGAAATGGGCGGGGGGCAAATAGGCAATCCTATGATTGAAAGTTTTTCAACTACCCTCTCGTAGAGTGCCAACAGAATAATTACGTTTGAATACTTAGTAGAGTTCACCTTAAGTGAATTCTTCTGACCTCTGCTATGATTAAAAAGTGTTTTCCTGCGCATGACAAATAGAGAATACAAGTGAACCAGATAAAGTGATTGGCCCTTTGATTAACTGGACCAACTAAAAGTTTCTGAATACCAGCCACTTGAATTCATCTAGAAATCGAGGGATAACACGTGAATTGAGTTATGGAGGCAAAATGAGTGTAGTCCTAACGTGGAAGTAATCAGGCCAGTGCTTCCAAAATTTAACGGAGCAAAAATCTTAACATCCTGAGTCCTTTTATTTACTTCTATTGGAACCTATGTTTCATCTTTCATTAAACCCTTTACTATTTCCATGCCTATATGCTGAAACTTGTAAGATACTGCCTTGATGTGAGCAATAATAAGAAAGCCGATATTTTCCCCCATACATTTACCAATTACATTTTTTGAAAAAATAACTCACTTCCGATTGACCTTGACGGCTATCTCTGGCCCCATAAAAGCCTCCATAGATGATTGAACTGACAGGTGTTCCAGAGAGGTAATCTGAAAGGAAAAAAACATGCTTTCAACTATAGCCAGCGTTAGGCAAATTGTGAATACCCCAGAGATGGAGTGAGTAAATTAATAATTTAGGCGTTAAAAGAGTCTGCTGTATAAGTATAAGAGATTAGGCCAAAATGTTACGCAGGAGAGAACTCTACTCCACTCTTCTCAAGTAGTCCAGTTCCCAGTGGAATTTCCCAGAGGACACTGCCTATCTCACGCAAATGAATTATTAATCATCCACCAACACTACTGCTTTTTACTTTATATTGGTAAAAAAGTAGCAGTGAGACTGGAGTTAACGAACACACTCGCTTGTACAACTAACCGTTAAGTTCAGGTGTTTCCTGATGTCTATCTTGTTGCGATGAGGATTGCTGACTATGTTGGCCGTAGAAACGGCTGATTGTACCTGGATCCATCGCTCCAGCCACCCAGATGGGAGCAGAATAGATCGGGGTAGCAGGGTAAGCTCCGTTAAGAGGAACTGAGTATCGATAGAAGGCATTAACATCACCGCTCACGTTACCACTAATTTCACGGTGTTGCATGTAGTCTTTTTCCGTAGGAAATACTGCTCCCGGCCATGGAGGCATCTGGGCAGCCACCGAACGGGACTGGGTGGGAGTTGGGGGAAGGGGCATGGAGGGTGGAGGTGGAATGTGAAGCACCTGATTAGGACGAGGAGTTCCATTGACGTATGCATCAGCTTCAGAAACTGTCGTGTAAACTGCATTTGACTCGGATGGCATCGAACTGCTTACAGACTGGAAGAAAGGGAACATCTGCGGTTGCCGATTATCAACTTCGCCGCTGTTTGCCCCCCGATCTTGAGTTAATGGCTGTTGATCCATCGAAGTGCGCTGGTTTGACTGAAGCTGGGTTCTCATATAATTTGGAAGAATTAGAGAGTTAGGTACTGCTACACCCTGTTGTTGCATGAGAAAATGAGGCATGGAGGGGGTATAGGGGGCATTCTCCCGGTTTAGATACATTGGAACCTGGATGGAATTAGAATTGTTGAAGTAGTCCCATTTGTGATCTGAGTCGGTGTTCTGAGAACTAGTCAGTTGAGTCCCGGTTTTAATAAGAGGCATTGTGAAAGGAATCTGGAATGAGTGGTTGATCTCATCCATTTTATGCTTCGACAAGAACGCCCGTCTTCGCCAATGAACAAAAAGAGAGAGAACCAGTATAATTAATACCGTAGCTAAGCACCCCAATCCGACTACTAGAGCATAAGTATGGGGCTGCATGGTTATCAAACCGTACTGAGATCCCAGAGTTCCTGCGCTAGAGTTTCTATCTTGAGAAGGATTCAGAAGAGTTTTTGCTTCTTGGCCTTCGGGTTCTGTTGAAAGAGAAGGGGAAAATAAAACTCAATTAGGACGATAAAAAGAGGGAATGATCTTATCGGTCTTAAAAATTGTTACTTAATGCCTAAACTACGCACATAGGTATGTGGGTGGTATGGGAACAGAGAAAAGGGGGGGGGGATTTACGATTGCAGGAATAGATAAGAGTCAGGTTTGATTGTCGCTTCACTGAGCAAACAAATTGCATTTCAAGAGTCACTTATAGAGGAAAGGATGATTCAATGCCTCAAGGATTACATCTTTTTCTCATAAAAGTAAGCATTCAACTTATTTAATCTTGATGATTTGAGAGATATATTTTCGTATTCCGGCGAAATTGAAAGAAAATGATACATTTTTTTATAGTAATGAAATCAGTGATGAGTCCAAACACATCATCAAAAGAAAATGGGGGCCTTAAATTAACTGAAGTCATCCTTATTTCTGGGTGAATTAAAATAAAAGTACTTATTTTCAAAATTTCTTGATACTAAGTTGAACTAATTTAATTAGACTCTCGGGTTACACGATAGACTTACCTCCACATGGTTCTCCCCGGGCAACGTATACTCATACGGCAAAAAAGTCTATTATTCGGCAATTGACTTCCGACTTCAAACTACCATCACCCCCACTGCATGTCATATTCGACTACTTCCACAGTACTCACTCACCTTTTTCACTCTACCTTTGTGTATGCCTCCTTTACATCTGTGAATCACTCTTCTTCTCCCACCCCCATCGAATTTTTGCGACTTTGATGTTCCTCCCCTCTGTGAAGCTCGAAGTCAACTAAATTGCTAATGATAACTATCATAAAGCCCGAAGTTTGATATAAATAATTTAGGCACTCTGACGACTAGTTAATTAATCGAAGTTTCAGAAGTGAGTTTGAACTCTAATTCTGTTTGTTTAAAGGGCAACTATCCGATAACTCAGGTCTCACATGTAAACCAATATGTTCTTTGAAAGAGTTCGGCTCTGGGGGGGGGCATAGTCCCTTTGAGCAAAATAGACATGAGGTGACTGCTCATCAACTTAAGTTAAAAGACTGGTCATTGAGCTTTGGAGTACGTCACTAAGATTGCACTAAGAAAACAGGAAACTTGAAATGCTCTAAAATGAATTCGAAGCTCAAATTGTTGTCTCTCTTGAGACTATAACTTTATTTTCGACTTGACCACCTTCCCTTAACCCCAATTGGATCGTCTCATTGTGGCCTGTGTTCAGATGGCTTCCAACGATGAAGCAACATTTTCTTTCCTTGGCTTGGGTAGTAAATAAATCACAGTTAATTAAAACCTCTATTTTTCCCTCTGTATTGCGAAAGTTTTAATAAAACTAAAAAACCGTGGTTTCGAAATAAACTTAATTTTGGTTGTCAAGTGATTATTTTTTTAAAAGGAAACAGACTTATTGACGTTTTAATTTCCGTTTGTTGTAAACCCTTGGTTTGACAAATTTATCGCGATTGGCCAATCCACCTAGGTTCAATCTCACCTACTACCCTTTCTTCTCCCCTCTCTTTTAATGTTGACAACCCTAATTGCTTTTGACATCCGATTTACTACCTGTAGCAGTAGCTGTTGTTGAGACGGATATTAATTTATCGAAAGCGATGAGAAATGTAAAGATGAAATAACTAACCAATGTCGAGAATTAATCCTGGAGGTAGCTCAACGAGGGCTGTTCGCAAAACAAACAAAAAAGATAATTAATGAACACGATACTGTCTGGACTGCACTTTATTTACTTGCAAAAATACTTACTGTTATCGAATGTGACTTCACCAATTGCCAACCAACTTCCGCCATAGTATAGTCTTAGTTCCACAAAGGATGCCAGACTGTCGTAGATCCTACTAGTGCCATTCGTATTTGGGGAATCTCCAAAAGCTTTCGAGAAATCAACATGGATCCATTCAGTTTTCGGATGGGTGGCTTCAATTGGAGGAAATTGGTGGATGGTGGTAAGTGTCGTAGCGGGATCACTTGAACTGGCTCTGGGAAATTTTCGACTTAACCTAACCTTTAAAAGTCGAGGTCGGGAGATTTCTGTACCGAAGATATTTGCTAGGTATACATTCACTCCAGTGAAATTGTATAATCTATCAAATCGAAAGACAACACGTTCATATTCGCTGATTTCAGAGGTCTCGTCAGCTCGCTTCCAACCGACAAACTCATTAGAGTCCAGTGGGCTAGATATAATTGAAAATGTTGTTACATATTTAAAAAATTAAGTAGAAATGAATTCGCATTTATTTTGTTTTATTTACTCCACATCATTTTCATGGTCAGGTTTCCCATCAGTGAGTTTGCCCAATCCCCCAACATTGAATAGATGCTGTCGAAACTCCAAAGCCTGAGAACTTCGACTCTCTGGGTTATCATAAGTGACATCTATCAAACTGTCTTTGGGTGGTTTGCCCACGAAATTGCCCCGAGGAGCCTGATATTCGATAACGCCATCTAAAAGGGAAGATTTAGAGCCTTTGTCAGACACATGGGATCCAATATTCACACGATAGTTGAAAACTTATAGCCACCAAGCGCGCCTTGTAGGCGAATACCCCATTAATTATCTCATTCCCCCCCTTACTCCCACTCCGCTTTATTTGTGCGTACCGTTTGTGTCCCCGAAAAAGTATATTCCTTTGTTGAAAATGAAAAAAAGAAAGACATTATTGTGGTTCAAGATTTCAGAATACAAAATTCTCCCAAAATTTTTTAGTTCTTTGCAGTCAACGAAGATAATTTAGGCGTCAGACAATGCAAAAACGTATGCAAAGGAGAAGATAGCACTTATATTGTGAAACATTATTCTGGGAAAATTAATTGTGTCATGACAACGAGAGAACTAGAAGAACCAATCGAATAGCAAATTCTAAAGACGATTACCAAAGAAGAAGACAGGATTTTTTGCGGATTTGTTATTAAATCTTATCCTTTATTGGAGTATATGTTTCATTGGAGGATAGTTGTCGATTTTGTTAGACGGTTCAATAACGTATTTTGCGAAGTAATGTGTGAGTTGAATATTCTGGGTTAAAAGTATTTCTAGTTTTAAGATCATTTCATTTTGAGATTGTTGACTTTATGAAATTCGACTGAATCTTAATATTAACGCTATTGAGGGAAGTTCTGAATTGGATACAAATCGGCATTTAATTGCCATTTTAAATTTATATTCCTTAGTATTTTAAACTTTAAACAGCCGACAAAAGGGCATTGAAGTTCGTGAACAAAAATTTGCGCAGTAATCCAGGTGGTGAATGAAGACAGTCGAAGGTGGGAAATTGAAATCTCCATTAAAAGTAGGCATCGTGCAACTCGAATTCGAGTGTGAAAGAAATAATTACTCGCTTTATAATTTAATGGAGTTATTGCACATCGATTTCATATGCTCTCCTACCATTGTAAGTTGGGGTTCTTTGCAGAGAAACTAATCAACAGACCCCAGAAACATTCTCGAAGAAGGTAAAGAAAAGATGTTAAAGATTAATATATACTGCACTTTATTAACTTTTCCATTTCTTGCCCAAGTGGAAGAAATGGGTAAGTGGATAAATGAATTGTGGAGATCAGAAAATGAGGTAAGTTGTGTTCGTATTCCCAGGAGAAATAACTTGAAAAAACAACAAATTGAGTTATTTAGTGAACACACTAGACGTAGTAAACGAATTAGGGACTGAATGATTGAATTTGGTAGGTGTAATTAAATTTCCCCCAACTTACTGGCCGAACATCCGACGATTTCTAGTTTCAAGCAGACGGGTTGCCTCTCCTGAGTAAATGGATAAATCCGAACCCATCGGGCGACAAAAGGTGGATTCATAGAGACGTACCGTTCTGTTTGGGCGTCCAAATTGCCCTTAATTTGCTGATAAAAATTGGAGAAAATAAGAAAAGATTAAACCAAACAAGAACACATCGACTAATTAAGTGGAATCGGATTGTGACCATAATCCCTTTCGTTTTTTTTAATTGGAGGCTTATTTCTTATTTGCTTGATTTGGCACAAAGGTTAATAATGTCTTAATCAGATTTAATAATCCTGCTATCGTTTGTCGTTTCACTCTTATTCGGCAAATCAAATCAAAGCGTTGATCTTACTAAGGCCATGTTTTATATTAACATCAGTGTGGAATATAATTGCAGTCAAATTGATCACAAAAAAAAACTGGCACAGTTAGTGTTAGGTAGGAGGAAGTATTCTTCTCAAGCGATTGAGTTAACAATCAATTATTTAAAGCGTCGCAATTATAGCGATTATACCCTCAGGTTAATTTTTTTTCTGACTTTTAGAATTTGCTCTACTTTGGAAGTATAGCTAAAATAGCTTGTCAAAGGATCCTTTTCAACGTTTTCAGCAATCGTTCGTATAAACTGTTTGCCCTATGTGTTATTATCGCTATTATTATTATTGTTATCAAAAATAGATCAATAGCAGATCTACATTTTTGAACTATGGAAGTAAATGGAACAACCAGAGGTAAAGGAAGGAGATGCTGTTAGAAGTAGGAAATGAGGCAAGCAATCGAAATGATCTTGGTGAATTTTAATTCTCCTTCTTTTCGGCTCTCAAATTCAAACTTCAGGGCGCTTAGCTTTTAGGTTTTAGAGCGCTGTTCAGAGCCGATACGTACTAGAGTGAGTGGATAGATCATGACACAAATTCCAACTTATTCATTGATAATATTCAAGGGTGGCTAGTTAGCTTAACTGTTGTTGTGGACTTTAGTATCAAGATTAGATAACTAGGTAGAACATCTAAAGTAACAAAATTGTTTGTGATTATAACTCAACCAAGTATGCTAAAAAGTTTGCAGAATACACTATGACAAGTTCAGAACAGTTCGAGAACAAGGTTAATCTGAGAAACCCCACCGCACAATTAAAGAAAAGTGAACCAAATCGTTGAGTAAGTTGACCCACGAAGGCCAAACCCTTGCCAAACTTCAAATGAAATCTCAATTGCTAAAAAACTGTGAAAATGCGAGTCCTTTTTCATGAAGAGTCGATTTAAGGAGATCTGGGAAGATGTGAAGCAAGTTTTCAATGAGAACGAGGGTGTGATTTGGATGCAGCATCTGCAAAGGAACTCTGTCCTAACCTTACTATGATAACAGCCATCTTTATAAAAGGTTTAAAAAAAGAGAAATTGTCGTCGATTCTTCATGGAGGAGAGTGAGATTAGAAAACACTGGCAATAGGCCATAATGATTAGACAGGTATTCCACAAGCAAATAGACCTCCTTCTCCAAAATCTCACCGGTCTTTGCTCAAACTGCTTTTATTGTGCCTCACTTTTAGGCGCTCTCATTGATTAAAATCTTTGCAAGTTGTTCTTTTTTGCCGTAAATAATAATGACGTCGTGCTAAGGAAATAGTCCACCTTTGTTTCAATAACAAAGTCTTTCAAGTGTTAATACTTCCAATTACCTCTTAGTAATACTTGTATCTGAAAACGGTTTCCGCCTCCGTTTGCCGATGAGGCGAACCACATATTCGGACGTTTTGTTTCCATCAACTTAATAATTAAGTTGGGCCTTTTCTTGATGGCATTTTCGACCAGGTAGAGACAGATATCTAATTCCTACTGTAGTGGAAATCTTCCTCTTCCCAAGAGCTCCGTGGCAGGAAGTATTAACACGGTGAGCGCGCTATTAGATCGTGCCCAATTTTGTGAAAGGGGCCATATATAGGCAATCATGGACAATAAAATACACACTTCACATTGTCAAAAATAAGAATACTACCAAAAGTGATTTTATCGGCAAAGAAACGTTTAATCTGAATTTTAATTCGCATACTAGACTATACCGTTGCATACCAATTTGATTTCGAGATGAAAAATGTCTCATTGTTTATGAGGAGGAGGAGGGGGGGGGGGACTTGTGAAATTTAGTGCGAATGACGCCCCTCATAATAAATGACCCATTTGAAAAAGAGATCTATACCAATTTCTCACATCGACCTTTATTTAAAGTGGGAGTGTTTCTGAAGGCAACAAGATGAGTCCAGAACTTGAATGGCGTGGGGTTAGTGGAGGACTTGGTTTCAGAGTCCACGGATTTGAAATTTAAACTTTTCTCATTGAGGAATTGAAAAGTGATTTACATATTAAAGTTATCATTATAGATGGATAGTAAATAGCTCGGCGACTGAGAACAGTGCACTGCGCTCCTCTAGGACTTTCAAGCTTATTTTGAAATACGTATTCTCAAACTCAAGTAGTGCTGTAGGGTAGAATCATAAACCATCGGAGGTGAAAAAGACCTTCTAGTCATTTATACAAATAAGGGGAACCAATGCGATGGGTATCGATGAATATCGAACACGTAGATTAGATTAGTAAAGTAACGCCTATTTTTAACCCAAAATTCTCGAATTAGAGAAATGATAGTTTTTATATGGTAAAAGGAATATTTGCACTCATTAGAGCTTGAACACATGCATATATACATATATGTGAGCATGTGTGTGTGTTTAAAAAAGAAAACTAATGTTCAGAGTACTCACCGTAGTTCCATTAATATTTTGGTATTTGATCCACTTTGAAGTTGAGTCCCCCCTACGATACCAAATATAGTAAAAGGGTGTCAAGTATAATCCACCCTAAAGGTAATGAGAAAAAAATGTTAACTAACTGCCACTTTAAGTGGTTTGAAGGAATGCATATTGTTCAACCAACTTTATCGGCAGTAGACAGTCCCTTTGTTATTATCAATTTTACAAAAGACTGTCTGCCAAAATCGATCTCGAGGTATTCTTTCTCCTCGTGTGGTTGAACGTTCTCAGGACACCAAGCACGATATTGAAATCTTGAATCGTCGGGTGACATTCTGAAAGCAAAAGCAACGAAATTTGAGTACGCGAGTATAGTCTATATTGGCTTGAGGGATTAAGGTTATTAAAGTTTGGCGTAAAATGGACAAGAAGATGTACTACTTGAAAACATCCCCTCCCTCACCCGCCCCATGGGACGGACTTGAAGGTAGAATGGAAAACTTTGTTAGCCTAGAAGTGAACCGGGAATTAAGTTACTACGTTGGAACGCACCCCATTCTTTCTCACGACGCGAACAGAGAGAAAGTGTATAACTCGAAAAACGTAAACAATTTTGATAAACCGAGATTGCCTGTCAGTCATTGTGATATGGTGAGATTGTGAGTGAAGTTATGTATTAAGACAGATATGGCTAAACTGTTGAAGTAGAAAACCTATAAAGGATTGAATTTAAAAGTACAGCCCATTTATCTATTAATGTAAACAAATAGCAATGACCACTTATTCATGAAAAGAAACGCTTAATTGGCTCATTTGCTTAATTGGATAAATACCCTAGACAGTCGAATATCATCAAATATGTCACTTTAACAAGAGCAACTGTGTGACCTAACAATAAGCGTAGATAATAAGTCCCAAATTGAGTTCCAAAATCTGCAAATTTCTTTTTTAAATTACTATTTTCCGAAGTTTAGTTTCAGCCTTCTGGGGATTAATTTAGGTATCATTTTAATCAGGTACGAACCTATCCACGCCTAACATAGAATAGACAATAATTTCCACTGGGATTGAAAAATAGCGAAGAAATAGGTTGTCATACACTTAGGTATCTCACTCAGCACACAACATTTTACTTTCTTAATAGAATGGTCATTATGTGGAGATACGAGGCTTCTCTCTCCTCCTTCCTCCTATGGTTTATGCAGTTGACGGCAAATTCAGAAAGTGTGTGTGTGAGGGAGGGAGGGAGGGAGAAGTGAAAAGCGACACTCACTTGGCGGCTGAGGCGGAAAACTTTTGTGCCACATTTGACGAAGCTGAGAATGCGGAGTCGGGTAGAGAGGAAAGGAGAGTTGATTTGCATGAAGGCGGGGGTTGGGCGTCTACAGGAGAAAATTAGAGAATTTACACATGCGCGCACGTGGGGTGGTCAGTTACTATGCCCTCCTGCCAACTCTCTGACATAATGCTGCTGCTGCTGCCTGGAAAGCGGCGACATTTTTCAAACACGAATTAAGCTGTTCTTTGAGTGTTCTTTCTACCTTAGTTACTAACTTTGATTAAATAATTATAAAACAGGCCATGGCGTTGTGAAATGCAATAGTAACGTCAAAACAAGTATTACTCCTTTTGTATGAACAATAATTACACCAAAACGATATATTATCGTTACTTAATCATATATATATATATATATATATATATATATATCCGTCTTTTATTTGAACTTTCGGTCACGTTTGGAATATGGAGATGAAAATGGGTTTGAGGAACTCTGTTTCTAGAAGACAAACTCAATTTACCGAATGTCCCCAAAAAGTATATAGTTTATAACTGAAACGGAAGTAGAAATAAATGAAGTTTTCAGAGTCATTAATATCAAATAAAGGGTTTGAAGAAAGGTTGTAGACGCTTCTATACAAAAATTGGGAAATGAAATTAAGTAAATAAGTCTAATTTCTTTCGCGAATATAAACACTTGTTTCTTAAAAAGAGATTAAATTTTAAATCATGACACTTTAATCTCAGAATTAAAAATGACCTACTTTAAAAACAACTATTTTTGAAAAAAACAGAAATTAAGCTTACACGCGAAATAATCGATTAAGAATGCACTCCCGAGAAATGTTATTGAGGCAAATGTGACTATATGAATTTTAATTGTGCTTTCAGTTTTTCAACCACAGCACCTATCGATTTAGGAGTAATGCAATAGGAGATAATTTGGAGGGGTTTTCAGTAAATGCATGAGAAAGTGGATATATAATCCTCCACTGAAACTTTATGTTCAACTAAAGGTAATTAAGACAGTGTTTAGCTCGTCATTTTACAAATAAGTGGACAAGCGCCATTAATATGGATATCACAAGAGGATGCCTAAGAGGGGATTGTGTCTCTTCAGATGAGTGGATAGAATTTTATGACTTTCCGTATACTACTTTGGGCATGAAAAGGGACTTGGAGGTCATGGTTATTGGGAGTGGGGGGGGGGGATGAAAGTACGCAAGATGACCTCAAAGTCACCTTAGGGTTATTTGTGCTGCGCAGTTTAAGCTCAAATACACCAAGTTGTGACTTTGCGCGCCACTAGTAATTAATTTAGCAATTGCAACTAGAGCACAAAAAATAGAGATCATCAGCAGCAGCAGCAGAGAGATCGCCCTTTTTGCAATCTTTTTGCGCCAAGAAGGAGGTCGCAATCGTCGGAAATTGTGAAAAATAAAACTTGAGATTTTGATGCGCAAAACGTGGCAATAGCAGCAAAATCGTAATCTCCTTGCACAAACCAAATCAGTGGATGCTATGGTTGAGATTTTTGTTTTGTCCTGGCCAGAACCACCCGTCAAAAGTGCTCCCAAGGTGATTTGCTCCGGCCATCAATCATGCCCTAACGTTTGGGGTGAGTAATTTTTTATCCACGCCGTCCCATTAGCCTGCGTGACTAATTAAGTCTTTGTCGTAAAACCGAAATAGCAATGGCAAACACGTCACATTAGCAAGGTGAATGCAAGCAAAAATGAGAAAAGTGGATATAAATGAGTGAGATCTTCTTTAGAAATGTTTAGAGGTTATGAACTTTAAAATTCGAACAGCTGAGAAATGAGCCCTAATCGCATTAAGGGTTAAATTTTGGAATATTAAAGGATAAGCTGATGAACCCACATGTCTGATATCGCAGCTTTACGCACAATTTGTCCTCAATCCTCACTCCTTGTCGGATAGTGTTACTGTGTGTAATTTGCAGGTGCTTCCATTATTACACAATTTCATTGTTGCTTTTTCCTAATCAATTATCACTGTTATCAGGGGGATTGATAATAGGTGCACATCTCACATTGTTAGTCTTCAAATAATGAACACATTATTAAAGCACCTTGGAATGCTTTCTTTATAAAATGAGCTATAGGATGGTCTACGTTTTCTCAAGCATTACCGGAATGCCAATTTGACACATTTACAATACTCCATTGAAACCGCGTGATTTACGATTCCCGTTTAGAACCAGTTGTCATAGTGTCTCAACCAAAATAGGAAACTTGGTAACATTCGGAAATGCCTTAAAATTTAATTGGCAGTTTGACTAGCAGCCTCTGATTAAAGTTACGGAAACCGAAGTCAAACACAGAACACACACCCCCCCCCCCTCTATGTGTGTAACTGAGTGTAGAGACCTGCGGTTTTTTCGCACTATCTAAAAATGAGGTCACCTTTACCCCCCCCCCCTCCCCCTCCCTACCAAAAAATATGGCGACACATGGAGAGTTCTAGCTGATTCCACGAGCTGCAGTCACCACCACCTCACCCCCTAGAAAGGAAGACTATAAATAATGCAATAATGAGTCACACAGTCAATCCACACGTTCTCCCTAAATGTTGAAAGAACTGACTGCAAGAGGTGAATTTACGTTATAAATGGTCTTTGTTCGAGTTCCGTCACGCTACTAGACAGTCAAAAAATACACGACTGTGAGAGAAAAGACGGCAAGGAAACCGAAGTCTGAATGGGGGGGGGAAGTAGTTGTCGGAAGAGAAATAGGCAGAAAGAAGGTGATTCTATCAGACCCTTTGAGAAGTGAGAAAAAAGTAAGGGTTCCTGTCGGCGACATTGTGGAACTTTCTTTCACCGACTGTAAATAAATTCTCAGATTCAAATGAGTTCGATATATTTACTTAGCCGTCATCCTGGTCTAATTATCACTGTCAACCACGCATTTGGGAACTATATAAAAGGCCAAAATTGTGAATAAATAGGCCTTGAGAATCTTCAGAAAAGGAAGTAAATTTCATATCTGGATTGGACACTAAAAAGACGATTAATCTGATGCGTAGAAACAAGATTTGCGATCTTGGTGCATTTTTATCTTTTCTTTAGATGACAAAACTGGAGCTGCTACGTTCAGATCAAAACTATACTATTCGGAAGCTATCTACTGAATGAGAACAATGTTTTAATAAATTTCAAAATAAACATCTGTAGAAACTCGAACTTTCTAAGTTTATGAAGATCTACAGATGGGTTTCTACTACTAAGAAACGATTTCAAATGATCTATTTGAAATCCAAGTGAAATTAATTAAAAAATGTCCTGGACAAGTCTCAAGAACGAAAAAAAGGCTTGAAGCTTCAAATAAGAAGTTAATTTCAATGGAAAAGATAAAATAGAAGCAAATCAAGAAGCTTCCTAAAATGCCTACAGATAACCGGGGGAAAGTATTCATAAATGAAGTGGAATTTGTATGCAAACAACAAGAATTTTAAGTATACATTTCCTTTTTTTCGATAATGAAAGAAGGCGAACTTTAAAAGGCAGGTTAAGTCAAGATAGAAACACGAAAATTTCCGGAGGTTTAAACTTCCTCCTCACCCGACATTAGTGATGGTAAAGATTGGTACATTCAGTGGTTAATGCCTGCCTAACATTCCAATGTATCCATATTTGAAGCCTGATTTGAAAACCTTCCTCAATGAGAGTTTAAATGAAGAGGTGATAATTGTTCGGAAAATATGAATTATCTTTAGTTGCGTAAGACTATTTGAGGTCTTCAGGATCCCCAAACTGCCTTCCATTTCAAGAAGTATAAAAACCAATCTAATGAAATTAAAGGGGGGGGGGAGACTTAAATGATTTTGATTGCTTGGCGATTTACAGCAGTTCCTATTTTATTTAAAATTGGAATGGGACCTGTTCCAATTCATTATGTGGTTGAGAGGTGACAGTTTTGTAGCAATGGTGTTCTACCCCTCTTACTCCCTCATCTCCTCGCCTCCTCCCCCCCC
>UZAE01012392.1:32000-43670 GCA_900617975.1 Rodentolepis nana
GACTGATTAACTAGCTCTAAATCTCTCAAGTTTGATTTTAACAATATCAGAGTACATCCACTTCATTTCAAGGTAACGGTTGTCGAATAACACCTTTAGGGTCATTAAAAATCAACTTCAGCAATTAGACCAAGTTGTGTCACAACTTTTCGTATCTGAAGCAACTTACTTCCTTTTATCGATATTTATAAAACATGAAACAGCGTCACAATGAAATCATATAGTTTTGTGATTATAAGGCCTTTCTCGTACACACTGCATTTAATAACCAGAACTAGGACTATTGGATGAGAAAACTTCAATCCTTCTAGAAATCTATTTATTTATTTATTTCAAATGGCATGCGTTATGATAGACTTACCTCCACGTGGTGCACCCTGGGCAACGTATATTCATACGGCAAAAAAGTCTATTAACTGGCAGTTGACTTCTCACTTCAAACTACCCTCAATCCATTGTATGTCATATTCGACTACTTCTACAGTACTCACCTCACCTTTTTCTACCTTCGTCTTTGAAGCACTCTTCTGTTCCCCCCCCCCTCTCGACTTTTTTTCCCACTTTGATGTTCCTTCCCCTATGTGAAGACTAAAGTCAACTAAAGGGCTAATGATAACCATCAAGACGCCTGCCATTTAATATAAATAAACGATAGGTATCATTAACCCATTAGTTGACTTCGGGCTTCACAGAAAGGAAGAGGAACATCAAAGTGGCAAAAAGTCGGGAGGGGGACAAAATAATGATCCACAGACGTAAAAGAGACACACAGACAAACGCAAAGGTAGAAAAAAGGTGAGTTGAGTACTGTGGTAGATGCCGAGTATGACATACAGTGGGGTGATGGTAGCTTGAAGTGAGAAGTCAACTGCCAGTTTATAGACTTTTTTGTCGTATGAGTATACGTTGCCCAGGGTGCACCACGTGAAGGTAAGTCATCGCACACCCCTCCATCTAGAAATTAAATTCTGCCACGTAGTTTACTCCGCAATCTGGGTCTTGGTTCTTCTTAAATAAATTTCAAAATCATTTGATTTTATTTGCGAATCTACAGATGAATTAAAGCGTTTTTGAATAAGGTAAATGCACATTTCTTAACTACTTATACCGAAATATACATGGCCCATGGACGGAAGGACGATTTTTTACGTTTGCTACACGATGTCCCTGTAATATTTAAATGTTTTCTGAAGGTACGTACAACTGGTGCTACTCAGACTCAAAATCGAAGAGGAGGGAAGACCTGTAGATAGAAAATTGCTACTACATTAATGAAAAGAAACGATGGATGCAATAAAAGAGGAAGAATGGCAAGCCGCTTGATTGGCAGTGACGAGATTCCATACTCCGATAAAGACTAGCTCAGTGCACAATAAACGAAATATTGAGCTTTGTACAATTTCATTGAGAGTATTCAAACCAATCTTATTTTTATTTATCAAACCAGCTATTAAATCATCGCGAAAGTGCTGCGAATTTTTTAATTCAATTGTTTTAAATCATATGCAGTGAACCAAATAATGTGCAGAATAAATCAAATCTTGTTCATGAGAAAAGTTCTTTTAACGACTGACTGCTTAAATATCACCAACTTCGATCTAAGAAAAATGTCACTTCACAATCCACCAAACTCTGCGCTAAAGCCACTGAAAAAAGGTGCCAAATTCATGAATGATTCCCATCTATTTTTCCTAGTAAATTAAGTTTCTCTCACATCGATGGTTAGTCTGGCTTTCAGTAATACCTCGACATTTGGGTAATTTCAGTTTGGAAATTCAAAGATCTTTCTTTCTAAAGGTCAATAAAGTTTGCAATGTGCGCGTTGATTCGCTCCAAGGTTCCATTATGGGCAATTTTGTGACTGAGATTATGTAAGTTTAAGCATTAAAAGCTGAGCGTTTATCAGATTTGCCTTTAAACAACTCTTGGCATCGAAGAATTCGCAAAATGAAAGTCGCATTTAAAATAAATTTTGCTGTTAGATTAAAAAAAATCATGCAAATCTACGAGTCGACCAAGGTAATTCCTAAATGAGATGTCATTTCTATGCTTTTAGTCATTAGCCTACATAAATATAGAAGCAGGGCAATTTGCTGCGTGGACTTTCAAAAATGAACTTTGTTGACTTTTTCGTGCAATTTGTTTTTTTTCTGCAAAATAACTTCTCAGCCAAGAAGGCAAAATGACTCAATCCTTGTTGAGCGCTTGAATTTGAAGAAAAAAAATAACGGCTGGGTGAGCAGGAGATGGAGGGTGGGTGGGTGGTGGTGGTGGTGGGGGGGGGNGGGGGGGGGGGGGGGGGGGGGGGGGGGGGGGGGGGGGGGTGGAGGAGGTGGGGATGACTCATTTCCGATAAAATCGAAAGGAGAAGTAAATGTAACCCACAAAACGAAATAAAGATGGAAAATGCAATTTGGTACTGACTTGGTCAATGCTTCTTTACTTCTGCAATTGACGCAGACTCTGTAGAAGTGATTTAACTGCGAAGGGGCTGGGGGCCTTTAGCACTTCATTCGTAATTAAACAAGAAAAGGAATGGGATTTATCCTAATTCAAATTTAGGGTTAAAGGTTAACGCCCCCTCCAGTGTTGCCAAGATCAACATGTGTACTCAGTCTTATAAAAGCGATGAATTACAACTATTATTAACTATTAACGTCTGTTGACTATTATTTTTTTCTGATTACTCCAGGTATAACAACCCTTTTTTAATAAAATTCGGCACTAAGTGAGTGTTTGAACATTCCGTTAATTAGATTTCATTTTAAAGGAGTAACATTTTCACTTATACGATATCGCGGTATCAGGTAATGACAGAAATAACTTTTGATATTTTCCTTCCTTTATTTACAAACATAAAACGCTTTGATTCACTTTATGCTCTTTAATTTTATTTTTATATATTTATTATTAATCGAAGATTTAGTTCAATATTTCTAAATGGAGTATTTTGCAATGTCTATAAATATTGAAATGCGACTAGAAACATTGTCTTGATAGAGTATTTCGGAGCAATTTCCCCTGAAGAAATCGGTCTCTTCTGACTTAATACTTGAATTGAATAATTTAAACAAGTAATTTTAATTTCCCGGAAATTATTGTAGAGCTCTTAACGGTCATTCGTTATTTACTACACAAACACGTAGTAAAGTGTCGAATTTAAAATGGAAGATGATTCAGAAACGGGTAGCATATTGTTGCTCAAAGTTATTTAGAGTCTTTGATCAACTCAAAGATTAAAGATACATGTTTTATTATTGATTAATCCTTCTTAATTAAAAGGGAGCATAATTAAGTTAAAATTGATTGGAAATGACTCGCCTTTGAGTATTTCTGTAGTCGCTGGGGCGTTCATATTTTGAATTAAGTATTTTTTGATAGAACAAGTCCACTTTTCTGACTCACTTTTCTAATTATTTAGTTTTCCATTATTTCTCTAAACCATTTCATTGCCATAGTAACTCGTACAATTAATTGACAGGCAATGAATAATTGGAATACGACATCAAAATCACACAAAAAAGGGAAAGTTAGATATTTGAATGTCTTGCAATTCCTTGCTATTAATGGACGTCACCCCTCTATCTCAGAGCTAGCTAATTAGAAGTTTGAGATTAGAGAAACTTCCAGGATTTTGAATAAAAACGAGGTGTGAAACTTTTATTTCAAATTCCGCACTGGGTTAAGAACAAGGACAGGATACTTGACTGTAGAATGCACTCAGAGACAATGCGTAGAAAAGCGTCCTCCCAATGTTCATGGAAAAAGGCGCGACTCAAACAACCCTATCGAAAAAGCATCCTTAGAAACGATAATTGCCTACGAAATGCCAAAAGAATAGCTAAATCTATGAACGATCAAATATATTGAATTAACCTTCTCATAATTTAAATGAGTAGTGTGTTTGGTAATTTACAATACCTATAATTGTGATTTATGTGTTTCCTAATCTGTGGTTCGATAGAAGTCCGGATCAAATTCCTCATCTCCTGCGATTCTCAACTTCAATCGTTAATGTTCTTTTCCTTTCTAATAAACAAGAGGAAGGCCATGTGGGACTGGCAGAAAATATAGGCTGAATGTAAAAAAGATGGTTTAAGTACGCTTTTGGTTTTGGTGGGGAATGAGCATCTAATGGCCTTAACTAATGATGGTCTTAATGATGTTCTTTAGTCTGAACACTCTTGGCGGAAGCGAGGACTTATTACCTACCAAGAAGAGAAAGCGAGAGAGGTGAAAATGAATTGAAGCTATTTTAATTTTCCATTTGATATTTCTTGTCCTCCAATGTGTCAAAAGGCATTTTAATCGGTATTAAATGGTTAATTCAACTTGCTTGCATGAAACTTAAATTAGAGAAACACCTGCAAATTAACCAGCCACCAGGTCAAATAAATAGTGTAAATAGTAGATAATTTTAAAGAGCAGACAGAATGCAATGACGTTTTAATAATCTTAAAAGTGTCAGAGGCCCCGTGCACTGAAATATCGATTAATGAGTTTCTACTTTGTGTTCAAGACAACGGAATCCCACCGATACTGGAATATTCTTCAGGAATCCTAAACTGTGTAAGCATTCTGATCTATTCGAGCCAATAGATCTTATCACCTAAATTCTACTTTCTTATAGCTCGATTTAAGGGTTATGAATGAATGTAGTCAAAATGTATCTATTGATGGCCCAGTAGGGCATATATTTACATTAAGCAAATATAACTGAGTTTAAAAATGTAAATGAACGAAGCTACTTAATGTAAATAATGCTCAATATTGCGAATGGAAATAGGGGCTTGCAAGCACTCGATTTTTTGTTAACAAGGTACATTAATTTCATGGGGTAAGTTCACTGTCAGATTTAGCGATTGATGACAGATGTCTTCTTTGAGTTTTCTCCAATTTGGTGGCGAATCAATAGTTGGAAAGATTTGGAAATTGTGAAGCATGAGAATTAACGTTCTTTCGATTAACTTACTTGCATTTATCAAAGCAGGGGTTAATAACGAAGAAACAATACTACGGTTCCACTGTAGTATTATTTAATTAGGAAATCTATAAACACTGCATGTCAAGATAAACTAATGGGATGAATTGTATTCGCAATAAGCATATAACCGAACTGTCATATTTCAATTAATGCACAAGCTTGTCAATAAAACTTGGCCTACTAGATGTGGATTTATTCTATTGAGGGATAAGGTGGGTGAATGACAGTCGAATTTTCACAACAGCTGACTCTGTAAAAGTCGTGCCAGTGGTACGAATATGATATTCTGTATATTTATAGTACTAAGTTTTCTGTGTCTCGTTCCAGTTTATGACTTTAGAAGAAGTAATTTTCCACTTAAAATACAAAATTTTCACGTTCATTTGGTTGGACGATGATAACCACGACTCAATGTGGTAGAGAATTTGCTTTGTCACGGAATGCGGGCCATAAATTGGCTCACCTACTGCATGAAATAGTTTGAATAAAATTGAGCTTCCACCATGATGACCTCACTAGACTAACATGCACGAATTTACTTGATGTGCCACCGGATTAGTGGTGCTTGCTCATGTCTGTCTAGTTTGAACTCACCTGCGTGCACCTAATTGCACTGGTTAATTAAGGTCAAGTAGTAGGGTTCACCTAAGAACAGCTTCAGGATGCTTCTCCTCACTCAACAGTTGACAATATCCTCAAATGTCATTTTTCTTTCCTTAGTATCTTAGGAGAGTTTCCACAAAAGTATAGGAGCTTCTTTTTACTTGTTGAATGCTGACACGAATTGGGAAAATATTACCCTTTTAGGCATATCTCAGACATTTGAATATCCTGGTCGAATTTAGTAGGAGACTACAAAGGAAGAGTTTACAAAGTTTCTTAAAATGGTCTGGGGTTGCTGAATTCAGCTGGGAATGGAGAAGTAAATGCGTGGCTATTACGGAGCTAAAGAGGATTTGCGGTGACGATTTACATTAAACAATAGCTCAAATCAAGTGAATGAGCTTCTAGGGCAATTTTATGATGGAGGCATGGATACTCTAACTCTTGTTACTTAATTTCTAAAATAATGGCTTGAATGTCAGAATTCCGTACATCATTTGCATGAATTTTTCGACCATAAAAGTAATTATAGCTTCTATGTCCTCTTCATCTCCCCAATAAATCGTATACTTTCGCTTACATGTTTCCAATGTCATTGAATCGTCAAATACACCGAAATGCATTGCCAGTATGGCGGTAAATTACAGCCTAATTCTCTGTAATCATTAATGAAAGATTTAGCCGATATTTTTAACTAAAATATGATAATATGATCGAGATTTACTCATCTCGCCAGACTTGAGCAAGTAGAGAAAATCTGCTGAGTAAAAACGTCTGCTAATGCTAAACTAGGCTGGTGTGTAAAGATCTACTGAACTTAAATCTTTTCACTAATCTGTCGGCAAGTTAGTAACAAAGAAAATGGTTTGTTAATGAACCGAAGAGAAAGAGGAGACAACTGTATCAGAGCTTTTGAATAACGTAACGAAATCAAAAAGGAAAATTGAAATTTGTAAGCCACTGTCTTTCAACTGCTCATCGGGTGTCTATGACGTGCCTTAATAGTAACTCTTCAACGCCCTGTAGGACTGCACGGTCCTTCTTAAAAATGAGCTCTATTGGCAGTAGACTCGTATTGGAAGGCGCTACTGCCGTTTGAAGCATGTTCATTATATCGTGAGTGCTTTTAAATACATCATCTAAAAAATAATTCGGTGTTTAAGAATTAGAAGTGGAATATAATTACTCCTACAATCTGAACGCAAAGAATATGAAACGATTGACAACACCATGTTGATTATTTGTAATTTTTTCGGACATATATTTATTTATTTATTTCAAATGGCAGGCTTTGTGATATTTATCATTAGCCCTTAATCTTTGACTTCAGCTTCCCCCAAGGGAGGGGGGGGGTACATTTATAGCAGTTAATTAATAGTAGTTCATTAGCTGCCTTCTTGCTTCCCAGTATCTTTGGCTTTCCGTCGTTGTCTTTAGGGCTGAACATCGAATCAGGTGGGTCTTCTCCATTTCCTCCTGTAAGTTACATAGGGGGCATGTGGGTCGAGAGTATATTCCCAATCCGTGAAGGCGTTTTGTCAAGCAATCGTGTCCGGTACGTAGTCTAAACTCATCAACGGCTTCGATTCTTGGCCAGTCGGCTATATCGGAGAGTGCCACTGTCCACTATTTCTCCTTTGTTCGAGCTTTGAGGTCGTTGCACCTTGAGGACCTGAATTCTCTCCTGATTAAGACCTTCAGTGTGTGGAGCGACATCGGCCGGTTCATGCATTTCAAAATCGTTGTCCCCTTCTTAGCAAGTGTGTAAGCAAGCTCATTGTCTTTAATACCACAGTGACCAGGAAACCATTGTAGGACCACTGTTTTGTTTTTCTCTTTCAGCAGCTGAAACAGTTTTTTACATTCGTTGATCTCAGCTGTTTTGGGTGACTCTCTGTTTCCAATTGAGTCCTCAGCTGTTTTGGGTGTCTCTCTGTTTCCAATAGAGCCTTAGCTGTTTTGGGTGGCTCTCTGCTTCCAATTGAGTTTATTCCTCCGCAGCTCATAGAGTTTTCTACATTCCTTTATCTCAGTGACTCTCTGTTTCCAATTGAGTTTATTGCTGACTGTGAGTCCGTTTCGGACATATTAAAGCGAAAAAATGCCTTGAATGACATTAGAGGCCTTTCGAGGTTTGAACTCACTATTTAATGTGATTAAATTAGTTTAACTTTAGGTGGTAAGATTGGATTTTTAATGTTTGCACTTTAGAGAACTTTGACGCTTCCTCGAGTTTAGTTTAAGATCATGACTTGACGACTTTATTTGCTAATTGCCAGTAATCATCTAGTCTACCCTATTTAAAGAAAAGTTAATTACTTGGATATTATACACTGGAAACTACATGTAAGAACCCTGGAAGTCCCAGTGGGTTCATTTTCAAGTCGTTCGAATCTTTGTAATATTAATTCGTAGGGGAAATGATCAGAATTGATATTGATTGATTCATAACAAACATAAAACACAAGTAATATGAAAGATCTTACAATAAATTTGCTGTTTGAAAGATGGACAAGAGAACTCAGGAGCGGAGAGAACAAAAGTTGAGACGTAGTGGCCACCTGCATCTTGACAGTAAACCTCCCATTCAAGAGTGGTCATATTGAGTTGGTTCCATGGATTGAACTAGCCTATGGATATCTATTGAAAAATTTAAAGGTAATCTTGTACCGTGCTTATCTCAAACGTTTCATTTCAGATGATAGTTCAGGAATATTATCATTAGACAGAATACCACGTAATAATGCCATTTTAACTGTGAGAAGTAAATGACTTTGGCAAGCTAAAATTCCGCAAATGATAAAGAGAATTGAATCGAGAAGATTTTGGGGCCAAATTCAGGGTTTCAAAGAGTACCAACTTATTTTTGGATTCCTCAAAAACAGAGGGAACCCTAAACCCTTTAACACCCGAATTATTTTCCGAAAAATTCCACAAACCACACTTACTGTTGTCGAAGTTATGAAGGCTATTGACATATTGAACATGCTTTAAACGTTGATAGCACCTTCTATTACGAGTTTAGTACCAATTGAGCTTATTTGAAAGAGGGCAGTAAGATCCACCAGGGCGTTAAAGGGTTAATAGCAGTTTTCATGCCCTCCACAGATCATTTATGTTTACTAAAGAATGCTCTCTACACTCTCTGGAGGCTTTTATTAAAACTCCACTTTTTTCGGCATAGACTGTCACGCTGCCTATTCTTCTTCCATCTTGGCATTTAAGGTGAATGTCCACCATCAAAGTTGCCTGCCATATTTTAAACCTGGTAAATACCGAATTCGCAAAAAATTACAAGGGGGTAAAAGGGAAATTCTCCCAATATATATTTTACTTTTATGCTTTTAAAGTAAACCATGATAGTTGCAGTATTGTTAGGAATTCCAAATTAAAAATTTTCGTGTACTGGAAAGGTGTTTAGAGGTTCCATCCCAGGCGCCAGTTTTTGTCCTTTAATTCATTTATAGGTGTACTCAGTGTTGATATTCTTACAGAATGTGCTCACTATGCCTCTCCAAAATACTTGTGCCAGTCTCTACAAAAAATTAAAAAATCTTGCAATCACACCACTTCTATCCCACTCTACTGTAACCAAAGTGTTAGTGAGTTAAAATTCAAATTCATTCGGACCGCCGAAGTAATGCTTCGTGGTATTCGGAATAAACAAAGGCTTTGTTTAAATATATGATTTGCGTCGTCATCTTCTCTTCTGAACACAGAATCTGCACCAATAATGCAAATAGAAACTATTCCTTGAACCAGGTATTGGAAAGTTTGAACACTTGCTCTCCCAATAATTAGAATTAGAATCAAAGCAATTTCCTTTTAAGAGACACCCAGCAGTTAAATTTGCTTACTGCATTTTTAACGCCAGAAGATATTCAGGGTAGTTTAACTTTAATTATCTTTGAAAGAAGATAGTACATTTCTAAAGGAAGGCATCATTTCTAAATAACTACCTATCACACTTGTTTTGTTTGAATTAGACTATGGGCAGGAGAGAGAAGGATATTGAAAGGGTGGATGCAAGGGCACATCTGTCAGGGCGGAGGCCCCTCCAGTAATATGGAAGACCAACCGCCCTGATTACTTATTTTCAACACGAAGAAGTGGGAGGGGGGGGGAGGGGCGATGGACGGTAAAATCTAGAGCGATAAGAGCGATCCCTTCTAACCAAGTCAAATTGTATTAACACTTATTTTATTCGGATTGGAAATACAGATGCGTTAAGGAGTTAGGGGTGATTAAGGAATGATTGAGTAGTGTTAACGTTTAGTTCAAAAGGGTTTTACATGTTCGAATTACAATTAATAAACAGATCAAAATTGAGAACACTGGTGAACTCACTTTCTTCACATTCATTTCAAATCTATAAGAAAAAGCTACTAGCATGAAGATTTCATAGGTGGTAATAATCAAGAAGTGCTTTTAAGTGTCCGTTTTTTCCATTCATTTGTAAGAAAAATTTTGATTACTACATTGAAGCGTCTTGACTATAATCTGAACAAATGAGGATTAAAAGTGGAAGCTATTGCAGAGTGCAGCTCCAAAATAGTCTTAGTCAAGTTGTCGCAAATTCAAAATAGAGTGTCAGTCTGATCCTTGAGCAGTGAAAACGAATTGAAGACCGGTAGTTTAAAAAGACTGTTTGGTTATATAACGATTTACGAAATGAACGATCGTAAATTCGAACTGGGACATATTGCCTCTAAATTGTAGGCCATCACCGTCTAAAATCGCTCTTCTACCCCATTGGTGATACGATGGTCGTCATGCGCAATGGGGAAGAGCCGAGGACGGAGGGTCGCGAATCCATTGTTCATTTGCCTCAATTCTGGTGATATGGCTGGACGAAGGAATTTACTAAATGGGATTATCAAAAAAAAATGTACTGGGGTGTGTATTCCATGTTAGTAGGAATTGGGACTAACCCACCTTATTTTTTCTGAAATGCAGTAAGACCACCTTTCGCGGAAAGTGGTTGCTCTACAGAGGGCAAAAGCAATATGTTTTATTGTTAGTTCATCATTAACCGAGTTAGTAATCTATCACCTACATTCGTAATGAAATGAAAGATGAAACTATTCAATTGAACCACTGATATTTAAAACACATAAGGTGTTCAGATTTTTTTGTTATTTTGCTTGAATTTGTTCATAGGCTTCTCCCAGTCCGAAAGAGAAGAAGAAACGAGTTGTTTAAAAGTTTCATATTATTAATAAAGCGTAAAAACATTTCATTTTTCAAAGAATATGACTTAATATTATTGTCAAAGTTAATAACTACAAAGCACTTTCCCACAAATTCTCACAATAATTGTTGCTAATAACTTAGAGCAAAATGTTGAAATACACTCCGAGAATGTCTTTAGTAATTTTTTATAACGTCACCTTCGAAGAGACTTGAGTTGCATTAGCATATTTCCTTTGAAACTGTTACCACAGTTATCATTCACTCTTTCACAGTACTCAACATTATTGATTATGCAATTTCGCCGACTAAAGATTTACGAATTCAATTTTTGCTGAATGGAAAATTTTGATGAAGTATGAGAAGCATCGGTGAAATTGTGCAAGGAACTGAAACTTTTGCTTCTCGTATTTACGATTTATTATACCAAGTACAATGCTTGCAATTTATAATGCATCATCAGTATGATTTTGAGCCCGACAAGTAAGCTTTAACAAAGAGAAAACAACTGAATTCGAGGAATAGTAAATTTAGTGGTGAGAACTGAATAGAGTAGAAATGAATAAAGAATACAGGTGACTTGCAGTGTAAATATATTTCAATTCTGAGTGCTCTGAGTTGCTCACTTTCTCATGAAGAATGCGAATAACTCTTTAATGACCTAATTCTCCCAAATTAACATTTATTACTACAAAGACCTCGTTGATTTGTGATTGATTATTTGTTTCGTCTTACTGCCAAGAAAGACTCTATTTTCAAAATCTCAACAGACCCTTAATAAATCCTCAACCAATTCAACAGCATGAAGAAGAGCATGGAAGGACTGATCAGCAGACGATTTCAACGATAATAATTATTTATATTTATTTATTTCAAATGGCAGGCGTTTTGAT
>UZAE01012393.1:0-10471 GCA_900617975.1 Rodentolepis nana
AGGAGAAATAGAGACCATCAGGATAGCACTATGCCAATTATGCTGCCTGGATACGAAATTCACCAAATCGGTGATACTTTTGGACTCACAGTCAGCAATAAACTCAATTGGAAGTAGAGAGACACCCAAAACAGCTGAGATAAAGGAATGTAGAAAACTCTATGAGCTGCTGAGAGAGAAAAACAAAACAGTGGTCCTACAATGGATTCCTGGTCACTGTGGCATTAAAGGCAATGAGATTGCTGACACACTTGCTAAGAAGGGGACAACGATTTTGCAATGCATGGACCGGCCAATGTCTTTCCACACAATGAAGGCCTTAATCAGAAGAGAGTTCAAGACCTTAAGGTGCAACGAACTTAAAGCTCGTACAAAGGAGAAACAGTGGACAATGGCACTCTCCGACATACCCGACTGGCCAAGAATCGAAGTCGTTGCTGAGTTCAGACTACGTACGGGACACGATTGCTTGGCAAAACACCTTCACAGATTGGGAGTATACACCCAACCCACATGCCCATTATGTAACCTACAGTAGGAAATGGAGAAGACCCACCTGATTCGGTGTCCAGCCCTAAAAACAAGGACGGAAAGCCAAAGATACTGGGAAGCAAGAAGACAGCTAATGAATTGCTATTAATTAACTGCTATAAATGTACCCGCCACCCTCTTGGGGGATGCTGAAGTCAAAGATCAAGGGCTAATGATAAATATCATTAAGCCTGCCATTTGAGATAAATAAATAAATATGCAAGAGACAAACAAAGAGAACAAATGTGAGGTGAGTACTGTGAAAATATTCCAATATGGCATCGAGTGAGGTGATGGTAGTTTGAAGTGAGAAGTCAACTGACGGTTTATAGACGGGTAGTTTGAAGTGAGAAGTCAACTGCCAGTTAATATAACGAATATGACATAGAGAAGTCAACTGCCAGTTAATAGATCATGGTAATTGAAGTCAGAAGTCAACTGCCGATTAATAGACTTGGGGTCATGATAGTTTGAAGTGAGAAGTCAACTGACAGTCAATAGACTTTTTTGCCGTATGAATAAACGTTGCCCAGGGTGCACCACGTGGTGGTAAGTCTATCGCACACCCATTCTATCGATTACTTCCACCCATTTCATTCTAAATTGGGAAAAGTAATGAATACACTACGTAAAGCACATTAACTCAAAGGGCTATAGTAGCCTAATCACAGAATCTGTTCAACGGATTTTTGAATGTCTCTTAAAGATCGAGTAGAAAATTCAAATTTCCTCTTAGGAGACACTAGAAACACTCCTAATTCATAAATCCACGTTTGCCAAGCCCCCACTGAATCCGTTGCGTGCAAACAGAACTATCGTCTCGTGTAAATTAAGCCATGTTCAAGGAGAGGCAACTTATAGGAAGGGAGGGGAGGGGGGGGGGGGGGGGGGGGGGGGGGGGGGTAGTTTGTGCCATGATACTGTAGAACTCCGACACCGCCCAAACTCCAGTTTGAGCACAGCTCTCTCTCACGCAGTTATTTTTTTTGCTTTTATTTCCCTTCAAATTAATTCTAAAGGTGGGATTTCAGCCCTCAATGATTTTTCAGTCGCGAATAGGTTCCGAGTATTTTTTTTTAACGAATAGGCCCTATGAACTCTATTGCCGTGGGGAATAGGAGAAAATTAGTTTAAAATACTTCAGGGTTTGAGGTAATTATATGCATGTACCGTTAATAAAATGAGAAAATAGTAGATTGAATTTTGTTTAAAACAAACAAAAACAAACATATAAACCAGAATATTAATTTCAATCTGATATGAATCAATATTCTAAGGTGATAATGACTACTGCTTAGGCTTGGCTATTGCAGCTTCAAGTTTTTGCAAACTTCATCGTGATAAAGAAAGGATATAGAGACTTAAGAAGTGAGAACAAAGCAACACGCCCCCCCCCCCCCTGTGTCATATTAATCATTGGGTGTTTCGATTTTGCCGCTAAAATGAAGCCCTTTTACACAGGATTTCTCATAGGCCACAGTTGGCACAGAGGCAGAGAGAGAGTTAATGAAGGGGTTCTTCTCAATATTTATTACGTCCGAGGAATAAAAATACCGCCAGACGATAACAGTTTTGGTCCGAAATAACAGTCAGACTATCAGGATCTATGGGCACCCAAATACTACTTCCAAGGACTTGGGGACAACCCATAGGAAGTAGTCTTTCCGAGACGGAGTATAAGCACTCCAGTCAGGACCTTCGTCTTTGTGATTTCCATTCAGAAGGCATAACTAGGGGACTACAATTCACGGTGAGGTAGAGCTGATCAAAACATAGGCCACAAGAGAATTGGACAAGTATACTACGGTGGGAGAGAATGAGGCAGGCAAAACAAGGTAAAGCTCGATAAATGTTAAAGAGGGAAAAAATAGGAATAAAGCCATAAACCACTTGATGAACTAAATGACACGGGTAGAATTAATTAAAGTTCAATATGTGACAGAGCGAACTTGGAAATAGTTCGATTGAAAGGAAGGGATCTCGAAGTAACCTACTAGTACAATTATAAGTAGTTAGAATTTGATTCAAGTTTCTGATTATGGCAATAAGAGAGGGTTGAGATGCATCAAACTGACATATTTTTTCTACATCTATTTAATATAGCTTAATGTGTTATCCATTAATATGATTGCGAAATTATGTCAAATCTGTTTTGTGTTGTTGTTTTTTATCTTGTTTTTCACTAGACTAAACAGGAAATTAAACAGAGGCAGCAGCAGCAGTAGAAGTAGCAATTAAAGTGGACAGGTTCGACAGAGGCGAAGATATTAAAAGCGACGTTCTTTGCTTATACCCCGAGTCTATAAAGAGGCTGTCGAAACTCGTTAACGCTGAGGGATTTACTGGGTGCTTTAATTTGTCTCTCTCTCTCTCTCTCCCTCCCTCTATCCCATAATCTTTCCGCTATCTTAAGAGGGAGGGGGTGGGGGGGGGAACGTTTTTTCCCACTTGGATTTACGGATTGATAAATCAAAAGGATGCAGTGAAAAACACAGAATAAGCGTTACAACACCAGGAAGTTTAAATAAAGAATGATTGAGCTCAAAATTTAAGCTGTTTGAGTGACAGTTCACGTACATAGTGTAAGAATAGAGCGAGATTAACTGGCCATATCCACCTTTACGCATGTAAGTAGAAGCTAAGATGTTACTTGGTATAAGAGTTTTGGCAGACCTTTAATGGGGCAGAGATAAAATAAGTAAGACTGAAGCCATGAAATCCGCAAACACAACTCCAGCGATTAATATCGATCAACCACACAATACGTGCATTGTCTTCACGAAAACTATGACTTTTCCTTATAGCTAGAGGACAACAGTGTTGGAAAATAAAAAAGTAAAAACGAGTAAGAGATCCACTGTATCCTAAGGATATCGATCCTAGGTAAATAGATCTGCCGAACATTTAGGCGACAGCTGGTGTGGCAGGATTATTTATCAGAATAGTACTAGCCACAACTTAGAAGTTAGTTAACACTGTCAGCTATGAGAAATTTCTTTGCATCAAGCTTATGACTAAGAAATTGGCAAAGCCAGGCATTTCTTCCATTTTGAGCTGAGAAAACAGCCTACCTCAAAATCCTTCTGAATCTAAGTCTGCTATGTGAACTGAAGAAAATAAAAATACGTTACGGAGAAACTCTTCCATTGTAACTGAACACTGCAAGTCATGACAGCAGAAATAAACATACCAAAAGGCACAGCATAACAAAAGCTCGAAAGGTAATCATCACATTCCGCAGACACCCCCTTCCAATAAGTAAATTACCATTGTCTTCATGTGTGTATATTCGCATACCAGAAGATTGTATGTTCAACAAAACGCCGTTTTTCGAACATACAAGAACTATATGACCAATAACTACACTGGCTGTAAATTATTTGAAATTTGCACAGTGCAAAAAAATGATATCATATATCTCTTATATTCCCAATTTACCTGTAACTGGTAACAAAGAATCTAGCTGAACTTTCAGAAATAGGACGCCCGAAAACACTATAGATATCTTCTATTAATGGTTACCTCCCACAATCCATAAGGAAGTTTCCATCTCAAAACACGATAGGATAGCTCTGTTTACACATGGGAACAAAAAGCGGTGATTTACTTGAGCAATCGGACCCAACATAAGACGTACAGACACCCAATATGTAGAAGGGCGGAGACAGAAATGGAATGGGAGCACGAATTAATTATCTCCATTAAAGTGAAATGCGCGTACACGCACGTATTGGGGTAGGGGAAAGAGAGCAGAAAAGGGAAATTGGGGGAGGAGAAGAGGGGAGAGTTAATGGGAGACGTCTTGGGGGTGTCGTAAAGGGACTCAAAGAGAAAGCATGTGCGCAGTCACGTATAAAGATGACAATGAGGGGAAAAAGGAGGGCGAGGAGGGGAGGGTGTAAGAAAATGGGAAGTTAAAGGGACACAGCTACTGAACCGATACGTACACCATGCATGCAGCTAATTCATTCACACCACCTTGCAGAGTTGGAGAAGAAATGTAAAATGACCTTAAACATTACAAAACGAAAGTAGATCAGTTCTAAAACCCCTTTCTTGGTTGATAAAAGACCGAAACAATGGTGAAAGCAGACGCAATGCTTTGTCTAGACATCAGTCGCAAGCTATTCTTTATTGCCCCAACCATGACAGTTCATCTGATGTAAAGGAGAGGGCAGGTTTTGGGGGGCGTTATGGTAAATTGCTGTGTAATGTAAGAACATCTTATACACTAATTCATATTACTGAATAAATAGCAAGTAGATGCTTCTAAGACTAAGACTGGTGACGACGAGAAAAAAGATTAGAAAAAGAGTTAGTGGGATAGAAATATGATGAAAGTCCTGTGATTAATACATTTTTATCTCAATGTGAGATAAGGGTGATGTTCCAACTTCAATTCCTAATCTTTATTTTAATTTGAATAAAAAGAATGACTGAATAAAGAAATTTTATCGGCAATCATCCCACCTAGATGTAGCCTAAGATGACATGAAAGTATTGTATAATTACAAGAAACGATGGGCCATAATTTCACAAGTTGATAGCACAACTTGAGCCGTGGCTCGACAAAACTAATTCCTGTGTATTGTTATGAGGGAATTGCCGAAAAGAAGGCTGGAATAGTAATGATGGTAGATAAACTCACCCTTTGATTTCCGTGTAGAGCTCCGCATCAAGGAAGTACCAGGGAAGGAGATGAAGGAGAAGAAGCAATAAAGCCTGCCAATAGGAACCACGAAGACACCACAGCTCCACGACGCCCGGAAGTACAGCCCAATATGTGCCCATCAGTGGTATTGCTCCTAGGATTGTAGCAATTACTGAAGAAAAATTAAAAAAATCGATACTAAAAGGGAACAGAACAAAGAGTTTGTAATGTAGTAGCGAAAACACCTAAAATTTGTTTATCAAAATACCATTTCGTAAAAATTCAAATGTGACATTAAAAGTATTTTCACGGGGATCACAAAGGCAAAAATGAACGTCAACAATATGTGTCAGGTCAACTTAAATGTTGCTATGACTGAACAGAGTTCACAGGCATCACCACTCACGCTTTGTAATATCGATAATCGGGAATATGATCTTGTTGTTGTCACATTTTTGCCTAACCAAACAGCCGGCCACTCCCTTATGAGCCAATTTTAAAAAAATATTGTCTTTCTTAATGATCTAGTTGTCGTTTGAGCCATAACTATTTTACCTTTTTCAACAAGAAATATTGCACAGTGCATCAGTGACTGCATACAGTTGTATGGACATTGAAAACCAGAACTTTTTGAATGCAGCCATATAATAACGCGCATCTTATATCGTATAGAGTTGCAGTCGCCATTCCTTTTGAGTTCATTTATTTGTTCCTTTGATTCACGAAAAGATTTCCAACAAAAAAAAACAATTTTTCAAAATTCAAAATAACAGTGTGTACTCATAATTTCGACAAATAGGCTCGTATTAATTTTGGTCACGAATCCGAAGGTGTCCAAAATCAGAAACGTCTGTAGAGCAAAAGCCGACAAAGTGTTTTAATGAGCTGACTATAATTGGGCGCGAACACGAATGTGGAATTGGCGCCAAAGCAAAAGAGACATGCGATGCGACAATAAACTCGAGTAAACAGTAGCGAGGCAATCTGCGTATCATTATTTTAATACGCAATATAACGCAATCGAAAAAGAGCATTAACCAAAAGCTCTTAGTTTTAATCGATGCAAAGATGAGGTGATAGTTACCGCGAGTTGAGAGCTACATGCAAGAATTCGGAAGACCTCAAAGAGCACACCTTAATCAGATCATATACCGGCAATATTGTGAGAATTACAACTACTTAGATGGACCAACTTTGAGACAAGGAAGTTCATTACACTTGAATTATCACTTGTCTCAAAGGGAGTTAATCGTGTGGTCAGGCACAAAGTGTCTGGATGACAAAGAATGGGTTAATTAATTTAAAGGTGCTAAGATCTAATACGACTAACACCAGCGTTGGATTTTCAAATGCACACTTATCATCAAGTGTATGATAAGCTAAGTGGTGAACGGACTAAAGGCCTTCAAATATCCGAAAATCCACCACTTACAACTCAAGAAATCCTTACTTTTCAGGACTAAACTTCTTCCCTAATAAATGCACTATACAAAGTAAATAGACTTCTGGGGCGTTACCAAATTCGATAAGAATTTCAATGAGTATTTAATGTTGGAAATCATAAAGTGTATCTTGAGAAAAAACTCTAATGAAATGTGATATATTAAATTAGTGTTATCTGCTGCACCTCTGCTAAGCACCTTGGCAATTTGAAGACAAAGTGCATTGGGGAATGGTTTGAGCCAATAAACAAATCGAATTAGCCAAGTGACTAATAAGCTTTCAATATCTTGGAACTTAAAGGTGAAATCCAGAATTTTGAACGTGAGAGATAAAAGTCAATTAAAGTTATTGCTGCAGGTGCAAAGAGTCAGTTTTGGCAAGGCAATGAAAGGAATTCGTCGTAATTAAAGCCTGTACCAACAGTCCCTATGCTCCTCATAATTACCGCAACACCCGTGCATTACTTTTAACATCCTCTAAATAGCGCAAAATTAGTAGGATGAGATAGGGCATTAAAGACACAACAGGCAACGATCCCGTCGTAATGAAGGCTGAATGGAAATTAGATTGGCTAAAAACAATAATTAGAATGTCAATGTGGAGGGGGGGAGTCTGTTTATGGAGAGTGATGTGCTAAAAGTGAGCAGGAAATTAATTCTCTGACACGAGTATAAAAGTAGATAAATATGACAATATTACGAGCATTGGGCAATAAAGTAAATGCATATGGATGTCACCAAGAGGCAAGTACAATTTTTATTTAACTACCATATCATATAACACTAGGCGAACTTGAAAAACAATGCGAAACAAAACAGCATCAAGGAACCTGCGAACTGAAATAGCAAAGAGTGTAAAAGTATATTCATACAGCTAAAATGTGCATTGCAATTCGGTTTGATCTAACTATATCGTGTATAAGTGTAAGTTAATGACTAACTTGGACGGCAATTGACTAGAGTATATGCAAAAGAAGACCTTGAAGGGACAGGCTGAACGGAAATCAATAATTACATGAGGGTCTGGCGATTGTAATAGGGCCCGAAAATTGACAATGCGCTTTAGACTTGAATCAACACCCTAAAAGTATTGGTGCATTTTTCTCCAAGTTTTGCCGCATAAATACATCTCCTATGTAGCACGATAAAAGTAACGGACGCAAGTTAACCAAACGATGATATTCTAAACCGGGATGCACGATCGACTTATCTCATAAGGCAAAAAGTCTATAAACAGGCAATTGACTTCAAACTATACCATGACCGGACTCTATGTCATATTCGATCACTTCCACAGTACTCACCTTTGTCTGTCTCTTTTACATTTGTGAATACCTCTTCTATTCCCCCTATCGACTTTTTGTGCCTTTGATGTTCCTCCCCTCCGTGAAGCCCAAAGTCAACGAAAGGGCTAATGATGACTCTCATATAGCCTGTCATTAAAAAGACTTATTCTAAACCTCATTAACTAAATAACCTACTCTAAATAAAGGAACCAGCAAGCAAGATAAACTTTGTTGACTAAGAATTCTTTCGACAATTGTAAAGAGGTTATTCGTAATGCATTTGCTCTTCTAATGCTTGACGTAGCCGGATTCGGGCTTTCTCTAAATTATTCAAACTACAGGCATACTTACAACTTGAAGAGAAGAAGTATGACCATCGAAATCGAAATTTGTAAGATGCAACTGGAATGGGAATGTCGAAGTGCAAAAAGGCCAATCACAAAATCTCACAGACCTGGCTCTTCAAAGCACCTCAAAATTGAAAGTGCTGCATACTTTTGTCAAAGTCTGTCTAATTAGTCTATTTCCTCAAATTTAAATCTAAAAGTCAAACAAAAAAGTGGAAAGACACTCTTAGCGGGGAGCGAACTGCGTTAACAAAAATCGCTAACATAAAATTATTTTACAAGGTTTAGTTTATCAAAAGTATGCCAATATATTATTTAGGCATAGACTATGGGTTTTTGAAAATGAACACCCTATTACTATTTCGATAACAAAATGCTACTAGTCTGATGATTACGGTGTTGAAAAAATAAGAAAGACGAACGCAAAAGCTTCCACTTGAAGGCTTAAGGGTGGTGGCCATTTGGTCTAAGGCGGCCAAGAACCGCTTTAGATCGTACCACATTAAGCCCATATTGAACCAATGGGCTGCAAAGCGGTAACCAAGACAAAGATCAATCAGTCAGCCCATTTACCTATGCGGTATTAAGCAGGCGGAAAATCGGTATTATTTAGAAATATTTTCCACATGAAAGAAAGGAATCAATTTCGACTCTCGCAATGCAACTTTACTTGAAGGGAGAACAACGATATCCAGACTGAAGAGAGTATGAGTGAGAACGGTGTACATTCCATAGAAGATAGTCCTCTTGAGAGTTGTTACCACAACGCTGGCTACAGCAGCTTCCACTGAGGCGTAAAAGAAGAGCACCACGGGTGAAGCCTCACCTCGTTGTGGGGTTAGAGAAACAATAAAGTCGACTGGCAAATATGTCTGTTCACTCGCAGCTAGGAGGTAGAAGAGAGTAGAGAGGAAGATGAGCTATGAAAGAAAAAAAGATATTAAAAAAATAAGACCATTCCAAATAAGGGTACAAAATTTGCAATCAATTAATCTTTAATAAGAGTCCCATAAACGGAAGGAGTAATAAGGAGTTGGGTTTAAGATATCAAATTTCATTTTTCCATTTTGGTGTAATGTATAGTCTATGTCTACTAATCGATTAGTTTTAATTAATAAGGCTTCCTACTGCTAGCATCAATTTGAGTAGATGTCTAGTCGGATTCATGCCCCCAGAAATGAATGAGATTTGATTAAATAAATATCAACTTACAAGTGAGAAAGAGGAGTTGAGAACAACCGAACCACCGGTGAGCAAGAGAGAAGCAGTGCCCGTGAACAGCGAGGAAATGAAGCTGGCATGGGAACTAACAAGTTGCCAAAGTGGATTTACCACGTTCATTATCTCACCGACATTTTCGTGGAAATAGGCAACCAACTAAAAGGTGGAAGCATAAACACACATAATCTGAGAAACATTATACCCAAATCACTAGTACTTAGCTAGTTAAGTATGACATAACAATAGTCCAGCCGAAAGTATACACCCCAAATAGACATATTGATTTTCCACCACTCCTTCAACCAGACCACATTTCAAACTCATCTTAATGCAGTCTGGCAGAAAATAAGAAAACTTTGTCTTTTCTTAAAAATAAGCAATATATAACGGCTTAAATATTTCATAAGCGAGTTAAATAATTCCTTTATACTTCTTGGTGATCTTTAAAGTGGAAGTGCAAGCTTGCGCAAGGTTTGCAGAAAGTTCCGCCAAAATTGTGTGTCCGAGAAAGCAGTGAAAGTAAAAATAACACCGCGAATTCGTCACAGCATGTCGTCTCTACCTTTCCTGAAGTCTATCATGTCTTTCCGGTAGATTAATATTCAAATTCAATTTCACCTAACATCCTGACATGGAGTTGTTGTTTTCCCTCGCATAATAGACAGCCTGTCGTAGTTAAAGGTGCGTTATCGTTGTTTTTGTTGTTGTGAGTTATTTCACTAATGTTTGTGATAAGTGCGATAGCGCTCCACCGAGTCCAAAATGACCTATACCAGACTCACCTAAGAATTTTTAACTATCCTACGTCCCTCCCCCACCCCCCCCACCCCGCTCTTCACTCACTCACCCTCCAATTTCTACTCTATCCGGAACAAGGAGGAAACAGACCTCTCTTAGTAAATGAGAATATTGATTTGACAGAAGAAGCAGTCAGTTGTGAGTAGTTATGATGGCTTATATTGCCCGTGAGCTCTATTATTCACCCCCCCCCTC
>UZAE01012393.1:10671-43657 GCA_900617975.1 Rodentolepis nana
CCCTCCCCCCTCCCCCCCCCACGCATTAATATTTAGGGTTGAACTAGCCATTGAATCACGTAAATTCAATAGGGTGTCATGGACACACGCTTGAAAGATAAGTCATAACTTCTACCTCTGACTCAATCTGAAATTAGAATTCGGAAAAGAGAGACCATATTCAAAACTAGAAACACTGAACTAAATTCTAGGCCCTTTCATCTCTGTCATTTGAATTGAAGATATTAATTTCAATTAGAGTAAAGATGAGAAATAGTGTCATTGATGTTCACGGTTCAATAATTTAATTCCCATATTTTATTTACAAATAAACTCACAGTGTGTCTTAATAAAATGAAACAATTCTTGAGGGGAGGGGGGGATATATTCCGCTAATGATCTCAATCCTTACAAACCCTTGACACTGAGAGTAGAAACGGCATGAATAGGGGCTCTTAATTAGGGATTTTAGTCTTATTAACAATTCCCAAGTACTTATTAGACAGTTCTTACTAATGACAAAAAATTCTCTTCGAAAAGTACAGTGATTGGTGATAAAGAGTAAAAATAGTCGGCTTCTTTCTATTATAACAATCGGCCAGTAAGAAGAGGAAAATGTAGCTTGCTAGAGGCCAATAGAGATGGCTCCTCCTCTCTTCTGAGCGAGGAACTTGCTGATGTTATTGCGAAGAGAAGAGCCAAGTTAAGAAAACCTATATTTAATTATGACCTCAAGCCCATTAGGAGAAATATTCTAAAAAAAACTTGATTTGAGCACAGTTAAGGTAAACTCGCATTCTATAATTCTCCTATGCCGAGTAGAGTTAAAAACTGCGGTTGATCATTCATATCACTGGATATGCACTTATGAGCATCACTTTATGACCTATGACCTAGCATAAAGACATGTTAACCACACATACACACACATACACACACATTTACTCTCCTACTCACCTCTAACGATCATCAATAAAACAAATTAAAAAAGGAGGAAAGAAGATCAGTGATTGGTTCAAAGCATTAAAGAAAAACATCAATGTAAAGATTGAGGCGTCTGAAGCCACCTCAAAACCCTGGAAAGTGTCTAGAAGAAGACAAGATAATCACAGGCAAAATCAAGAAAAGACATCAAAAAGGCAAATAGGGAAGAGGGGAGAGAGAACGAGAGGGAGGGAGGGGGCGTATTTTAATCCTCACTTTGTCTAACAATGAATAATTAGAGTTGAGTAGGGTCGGAGATGAAAGAACGCCGTTAAAGCTCAGGTTTAAACAAGCCTAATCTTTAAGAGAGATAAAACATCTTAGAAAGAATCCATCAAACCCACTAAATGACTACTCGACGAACAGAGAAGGAAGTAGAAACCAATTTCGTGTCCCTTCAATCTCATGCTGTTAAAAACCTTCAAAGGTAAATCGAGGAAACTCTCAGTGCAGACAGCTCCCTCCCCCCAGATAACTTCGCTTCAATTCGCTGTCATAATTCGGAGAGGGGCAAAAATGGTGTAAAAAGCGCATCGGGACAATTGCAGAAATCAACGTGGAGCCAAAATAACCAAAAAATTGCCCACTCTACTTCTCCTCGAATTTTTATGCCTTCCACTTTCTATTGATTACAACTCTCACTATGAGTACAAAACGGCCTCTTTGAATTTTCCTAAACTCCAGCACAATTGAACATCACATCCTATTGTAGTAAGAAAGCTCCCATTTCCCTCATCTACTTCACACAACTTCCTAATAAGTAGCAAATTCAGCTTGATCATTGCGAGTATATCTAGATTAATTCATAAATGATGAGTGTCGCCTTTATGAATATAAAGTCTTGAAGGAGGCTGAGGGATTGCCCGCAAAATGTCGTCAGATTTTCGATAAAAAATTTTGCCTTCGATTGAACTGTACTCTATCGACATGGTTGAAGGGAATGTTAATTAGAGACAAATCCTAATTCACCCAATAAAACTGAGAACATGGAGGCCACAAGGCTAGCGCCCATTCTTCATTTTCACGCCTTCAAATCTCGAGTTTCCATTGCCTTTGCACTATATAGTTTGATTACCCTCTACTCTTGACTTCCGATAGGAAATCATTTCATTTCCCACTTTTATGAAAAAGGAAAAGTTTTGGTAGAATAATTGACCAACATCGGCATGGCTAAGGTCTTCACTATTGGCCTTTGTTCTCCAGGGTCATGTGCTTCCAATGACCAAAGAAGTGGTACATGTGGGATGACCTTAAGAGGTCACTCTTAGGGTCATTGCTCAAACATGTTAAAAATACTTTTTTAGGCTTCCTAACAGAAAGTTATCAAAACTCTTGATTTTAGTAGAGTGGAGGTGCAAAGAAACAGCTCAAATGGTAGACAATGAAAAAAATTAGACAGCGCAAGATTTGCACCGACGAGCACTGGTCCCTTGTACTGATTGGCACGTTGATGTGATGCCACAACTAGCTGAAAATCTAACCAAATTTTGTTTTACAAACTAGAATCAATGATTAGAAGGCAGGTGTCACTATGCACGTTTTTAAATCATTTCACTAAATGGTATGAGATCTTTCGCCGCATAATAAAACATAATGAAAAAGATCTCAAAAACAAACAAACTCAAACAATTGAATCAATATTACTGACCTATGGTACCCTGAATAAATCCAATTATTAAAAGCTTTTAATTATACAACTGGCGTTAAACTCACATCACGATAGTCGAAGCCGCCAAAGGAAAAGAGCAAATTGCGAATACGCTCTTTCAAAACCCCCAATGATATGCCTTGTGTAGCGTTGTTAAGTCCACTCGCAAGTTCTTCTGTCAACACAAAGTTCGATTTGATCACCTGTTGGGGCTCAATAGCTTCAGTACTATTTGACTACAAAAGGCGGTAAATGAAGAATTAGATTGTATGCGTTTGGCAGAAATTTAACCAAAATCGACAAACCTCATGGAAGAACTGCATGCACACTCGCTCCCAGAGAACTAGCAAGCGCTCTTCGATGTCGCTTTTATTTGACAAGTTTCCATGAAATAGCTCATCAACCTGAAAGCAATATCATGTGGTTCAATCTTACGAATGGTACATTGTTTAAAGACTTGAAAATTACTCGTTACTGATATTTTATAAGTAACAATGAGTTGTATCAAAGTTAATGCTAGAATTTAGACACTGATATCTAGCAGAGTCGTTATAAACTGATAGAAAGCCCTATATACTGGGCAAACTGGATGAAAACGCTAAAGTAATTAAATGAGAAGCCGTTACCTTGGACTTAATGAATGTTCTGCCGAACTGGTGAACATTGCTGATGGCGGAACGAGCAGTGGAGCCCAGTTGATCTTGGTCGGGTAGCCAACTACAAAATGACGATATAAATATAAATTTAACTGCATGAGTGCATCTAAATGTCATGTTATACAGCTAGAGGCCGAGATATAATTGTTCTTGTACACTGCTTCCCGAAGAAAGGAAAAAGAAAAACAAGGAACTTGTACCTGAGAATATGTTTGCAAAAGAACCGAGTACTTTAAGTCAAAAAATAAACATAAAACGGGGTTGATAATACTTTTCCAGTTGTTTTGATCACAATAAGGAAGGCAGAGGGGGCAACCCCTCCAAACTTTGAATAAGTGGTCTAAATTCATATAAAAAATCTTCCCTAAATTCGAATTGCGAAGACCTCTTTTGCTCATGTAGATAAAGATAGAGCTAAGGCTATTTTATTATTAAAAGTAGAATAAAAGGTTGTAAAAATTACCTGAAAGCGCCACTTTGAATAGTAGAGTTGAGTACACTTGAGCTGAGGGATATCAAGTTAAGAGTTTCGTCGTAAATCTAAAGGAAGGAGAATTCAAATTTTGTAAGCGGACACATCACTGCGGTAAATAGGATTTTACAAAAAAAACACAAATTTAAGTCAATAAGGAATATTTACATAAACTCTAATTGCAGAAACGCGTAGTAAAGTGGTAAATATGCTCTTCAACTTTTGTAAATAAATAAAATAAAATTCGGGCCTCTATCTCATTCATTTTACGTCAATCTGTAGTTGCAGAAGCCACTGTCAAATGTAGACAAACGTCATGTAGGCCAATACTTCCCATTATTTTCGAAATTATAGATTCTATCAGGCGAACTTGAGGCGAAGTGCCTTGAAAGAGCTAAATGAAAGCTAGTTGGATAATAAATTGAGGAGGTAGCTTAATGCAGAGGGGACAAACTGCTTCAACATTCAGCACCATATAATGAATGTCGCCATTAAAGACATTACGATCCCTATACATCTGACGCGTTTTTATACTACCGCACTATGGAAATAAGCATTCCAATTTTCTGGTAAATGGGGTTTTAGTGATAAATCTTATTCCAACACCCAATGTTATCAATCACAATTTAAAGTGAAAGCCAATGAGGTAGTAATATAGCTTACTTGGACAATGAGAAAGACGGTGAAGAGAAGAGTGATGAGAACCATCATAAGGATTATCACCAGACTGATCAAATAGTCCAAGTATTCATCCACGAAGTCGTAGAGCTGAAAAGAGGCACCGATTTCAATTATGATTTTTCTCATATTCGTCATTTAAATTATCTCAACTGTTAATTGCAGTTGTCTACAAGGCTATATTCAGTCTTCGTGTGTGGCACCAACATTCAACTGAAGGAAAATCAATACACAGAGAATGCACCATTTCTACAAGTCTATTTGATTCAAGGCCATAAACATCATAAAGAGTAAAGAACAGAACGCATAGCTCTCAAGAACAGTGAGGGGATTACTATGAGTCTTTGAAGTTGCCTTTTCTGAATTTGATTCTAAAAGCTATATTCAGGGACATATTGTCTCTACACCTCGTTTCACAATCTTGCATTTGAAATAATAACATGAAAGCACTCATCCGGAAGTGCAAAAAATATTTGCATGGCATATTTTTTCTTCACGCTTGTTATCCTATGTAAGAACTTTTCTCACAACTTCAAGCCTGACCTCTAACCTTGAGAAGAAAGTTCAAATTCAAAGTGAACGGTTTCGCTATCTTAACTGTGTGTGATGGACTAAAACAGACGAGATCCTCCTGTTTGCCTGGCGACGGAAAATTTAGTGGGGTGTGTAATAGACACACCTCCATATGGTACACACTGGGCAACGTAAACTCATACAACAAAAAAGTCTATTAGCCGGCAGTTGACTTCTGACTTCAAACTATCATCACCCTACTGTAATAACTATTCCACCACTTCACGGTACTCACCTCACTTTATCCTTTTCTCTACCCATGTGTCTGTCGGTCTCTATAACATCTGCGAATCACTTTTCTGTGCCCCTCTCCACTTTTTGTGACTTTGTCTGTTCTTCTCCTCTGTGAAGCCCGAAGTCGACTAAAAGGCTAATAGTAGCTATCATAAAGCCTCTCATCTGAAATAAATAAATAAATGTCTATGACCACCAAAATGGAGATAGCACTATGATCTTTTAACGAACTCCAGGTTTCTCAAATGGGTTTATATTCTTGACCCGGTGCAATTAGTAGAGTGACCTAAAATAGCATACGAGACATTCCAACATTCGGTGATACTTTCACATAAATAGACGCATTTAAAAGTAGGAAATTACATAACGTTCGACCTTCCAAATCCTTATTAATGATCTTTTAAGATGTTTTGGCAGTAATAAGTTCATAAGAGATTCTTCCTCTTCATTCTCGCAAACCGAAGGATTGTAATAACCTTCAGGCATATCCCTATCAGTCGTACTTTTCTCACTCCTTTCATAAGAGAGAACATCACTGCTACCATTAACAGCATCAGTTTGTTCAGGAGCAGGTACAGTAGGGGATGAACGGATAGCATTCTTGATATAATCCAGACCCATTTTAAGGATCCATAGTACCATCGGAATGAGTTGCATATAGGAAACTATGAATGCAAGTGATCCAATTAGGAGAGCCAGTAGAACAAATCGAAAGACCCAGGTTCGAGTCCAGAAGGCGACGGCGAAGTGAAGCAAGGCAAGACTAGTAAAACAGGCTCGAACAAGTGCGCTTGAGGAATCGTTGGGGTTTGAAGTGTTGTTGTTTAAACCAATCCAAATTGGATCTGGATGATTGGAGGAACTGTCTTCAACGGGTGGTACGAAAGATCGACAGGGCACTTCCTCAGTATTGCTTTGGGACGGGTTGGAGAAACTGCGAAAAATATCACCGGGTGTTGATCTGCAAGAAGAAGCCAATCTGTTATATTAAGAAAAAGTACTCATCTTACCTTTTCTCTGCCTATGTGACTCTCTTTTACTTTACATATATGAATCACTCTTCTTTCCCCCCCCCCCCTCTGTGAATTCCGAAGTCAGATAAAGGGCTAATGATGACTATCAATATGCCTGCCATTTGAAATAAATAAAATATTAAGAAAAATTATTTAATTTTTGCTAAGTTTGGAAGCTAGAAACGCTTAATACCAGATCACAAGTGGATTATAAATTTTATTTTTACTAAGAGCACACCAAAGCGTGATTTATAAGCGTCTAGAAACATCTCATCATTCACGTTTGTGTCTTTCTTGGCAGTCTAAGGGACGCGAACTTACGTAATTACCACATAGAAATGAGAAGCCATGAAGCGCTACTAATAGTGATTTCAGTAACACTCGCATAGTAAAAACGGAATTTTAATTCATCTGTAACTTGTTAGTGAAATAATATGCAAGTGTCTAGGACACGGATTATGTAACTAGATGTTTTGAATGACAGAAAAGCATAACGCTTTGGAATTAAACGATAATTACTGAATTCAAACGTAGTACTTATTCAATGAATTAGGTAGATGTTTACGGGAGATTATGGAAAATTTCCATTCTTAATTTCCAGAAGGTGAGAATTTCCATAACTAATTAAATTAAACTAAGAAAGAAATAGGCGAAATTAATATGTTTGTTATAAGAACCTGGACAAATGGGAAAAGGTTCCAGCGTCTAACCAATCAATGTAGTGTAATTTTCATTCAATGATAAAAAATAAAGTTGCAAATAACATAGTCATCCATTCGCTTGTCGTTCATAATGTTTACACGTTTACTTCCATCTCTGAGAAGTTCGATCCCCCATCGTGATTTCTTCAATACAAGTGTTCTGTCATTTGGAACGGTTGGTTGGCGCTGTTTTCTGTTAGCATTAGTTATAGCCTCCTCAAACCGTTTCTGGTTCATTAGTTCCTACATTTTGGTAGCTCAACAAACCCGTGACGCACGTTTCTGCTATTCTCCAGCAGATCAATAACCATGAGAACACTCAGCCCTTTCGATTAGCAAGAATTTGAACTGTCCCAAAGAAAAGAAATTCGTATTCAAATAATTCCTAAACGATTCAGTCAGGAAGTAATCCTACACTTTGTCCAACTAAAATACACCCGGGTTTACACCAAGCATCTACTCAGCCCTCATCACTAAAAGTCTTATCGGTCAAATCTTACGGACACAGATTCAACCTCAAAATTGATTTTTCAGGAAGCAAATGGAAGATCATAACAAATGTTCGATAATCACAGGAAAATTTCACCGAATTTTCTCTAATCTAGGCAAAGAAATGAGCAAAAAATAAGACAAATTTCTCAAAACTCAAACGGTGAAAATTGTTGCTTTTCCATCAACATTTAAGGCCTTAAAGCAATACAAGTGCTTGACCAAATCATATGTACAATGGCTCAATAAACCAGGGACAATTACTTCTTACCATCATCTCATTTTTAGGGACAGTGGAATGACATGAAATAGATTTTTCTATGTGATGCTATTCAGCTAAGGACACTACATCATACTTGGTTTAATCACATGTTATATGATTGCGCAAGTCACAATGCACTACAATAGTATAATGTGAGGTGTTAGATTCATTAATTTTTTACCTGGTCACAATATACTGTTTCTCCTCCGAGAAACTGAACTTGCGGAAAGGCCTTTGTCAAGCAAAGAAATAAGGTAGCGAAACTGTGTTGAGGAAGTTAGCTGAAATCTTACTAATAAACCCCAAAGCAAATGAACACACGCGTAGTGGATATGATGCACACTGGTAATGAGCGATAAGTTGAGGAAACGTATGGAGCTTAGTCATTGAGCAAGGCACTCATACAAGGATAAATTTCGGGACACGCTATTAGCCTCCAAAATAGCAATGAAAACACTAAATAGAAAGAGCTAAGGCCACTTGAATTATTTGTTCTTCGGGAAAACTGGACCAAAATGAAGACAAGATTGAACTATCATTTTTTCTAGAATATTACGTTAAAGTTGCATATACTACCGATCAACTGAGAGCAAATTCGAAGCTGTCCTTTGAATAGATTGCAAAAATTTGATAATTCAAACCACTTCAAGTGCTATTTACTGGGCGGAACCGCAAATTTATAATTCGGACAGAAAATCGGCTTCAACAGCAAAATGAGTTTCATATTCAACAAGATTTCTTGAATTTAATTATTATTATATGTACGATTCTTTATATTCAACCTTTTATTTCTAGTATCTTTTAGTTAAATTTTATTTAAATGATAAAAATCGACCTATCAAAGCGAAAGCGAATATTCAATTTCAATATAGCCTCATTCCTGGTAGGCTAGACCTTGTGGTTATGCGAAGTGGGGTTCAGCAAACCCATACTTTGAATTGGAATTTGAGAAAGAGAATTTTATGATGAGGTCAATATTCTACAGTTCTCTCTATCAATAAAATGAAAATTCTACCTGAAGGGAATGTGCATAAATTTTGGCAATCAAATGGATTTAAATAATTAACAACTAAATTAAATCACAGCGAGAAGAGTTTTTTACGAAAGTGTCAGTACTTTTGTTCAATCTGTAATCAGGATTCGCTATCTTTACCTGACAATCGATTAGATTAACCTCCTTTTGTTGTTGAATATTGAAATCAAATACAATTGACAGATTTTCTAACAAAATAAAAAAACACAAATACCCTATCACATCGAGATTTCATCTTCAGTTGCCAATGCACCGGTAGCGACGAAGTATCCTGTATTAACTCTTATTTCTAGCTTTTATATATGCAAACAATGCTTCTGGGCCAATTCCGGATAGCTAGACCAAGTAGGTCCAAAAGTTGTAGATAATAAAATATAAACGGTTGCAGACATCAGTCTACTATAAATAATTTGGATGATTTTTAATTCCAAGTTGTCTTTATTTCGCTTTCAGTCCTCAGTTAAAGTAACAGGTAATCAATAGCAACTTTTACTACTTTTTGAAATTCTGATCTACTGGGTATTTGAATGTTTTTTTAAGCGACATTTTCAACAAATACAAATATAAATAAATCATTTTGCAGTTGAAATATTAGCAAATCTTACACCACTGTTCTATACTGCACGGTGACAAGTTGGGGGGACTAATTATGACATAGCAGCAAGTTCACAACAGTTGTGGATAAAATAGTATACATACTAGTGAGAAGGAAAGAATTTAATTAATAGAGATATCAAAACTGAGGCAGAATAAAAGTGCAAATTTTTGGTGAGGTCAATAGCATGTCTTTAGCACACCATGTGAAAAGTTCACGGGCCTCTTCCTTCCTGCACTGAAGTTTCAACTATTGGACTTCTGTACATTGCGCTCTGTGGCTAGCCAGGTTACCCCTACGGATCCTTAGGGTGAATTTGTTTTCTTAAAAGAGAGATCACTAGTTTGCGTCTATTCTTACTTTGTTCAAACACAGGCGATATAAGCAGGATTAGTGACGATATAGATTTATAATATCCACAATTTATAAAAATTTTACTCCACATCGTAACTTCGAATATGCTGATTGGGACATAAGCAATCTGTTCATCCTAAAGCCTATTCATAAACATTAACAATATTTTCGAGGGCACTGAAACAAGGGGAAAAGAACAGCAAATTGCATAAAATGGTCGGGGTGGGATCCGTAGGAGAATACATTTTTTGGGCACCGATCTAGCAGCAAAACGGTTCACTCTACTGTGGGGGGAGGTGGGGGGGGGGGGGGGGTTGGGAACATTAGCGAAGGAGACTACAACAAACACACACACATGCCTAGGCTACTGGGATGTAATTGATGAGTTCAGGTGCAAATGGTCAAACAAGTAAGCTATTTCAACACCAGCCCCGGTCCCACGAGAAGCTGCATTGCAAAAGAATTTTATTTTGAATGAAAAAAAACGTGGCTTAAATACACTACGAAGGAGATATCGAGAAAAAAAGAGATGCAATTAATATGGGAATTAATTTTGAGAATATCATAATTGCTGATAATTAAAGAAGAAAAAAAATATATTTAGTTTAATTGAGCCATAAACAAGGTAATATAAGCAGCAATTAAATTGTGAAAGTGTGCATTTTGCATCTTATATATATAACCAAGTAACCGAAAAAAACATTGTTCTGATACACTTGACTTGAACACTTCAAATCATCTCTCTCTCACACCCACTCCTGACCTCTGAACCTCTCTATAAGTAAACATTGCACATGCTTGATTGAATTCTCCCCATCTTGTTGAGTGATTGAAATCAGTGTTAATAAGCACGGAAAAGCGAGAAATAGTATACCAACAGGTTAGGTAACAGGATATGCAGATCTCCTCCTCCAACAATGTGCCCAAAGGATCCGACACCAGAAAGATTACAGTACTAAATTTAATTGATTAAAAGTATTTCGACAACTAAGTGAATAGGGTTGTATGCATAGAGGTACAAAAGCAGTTCATGTAAAGCAATCCAGTTTGCTCTTGTTTGCTTAGGAAACTACTTTTCGACGGATGAAAATTCTTCAAGTGGCTAAGAGGCGTGAAAAACACACATTCTTCCCTCCTCATCCGCAAATAAATGAAAAACTATAGTTATTATTTATAATGCGAATATTAACCTTATCATTAAATGAAATTAAAGCAGAAATATTGTATTCCGATATCCATTTATTAAAATTCTATCTAAATACCTGTTTTCGGATCGATTATGAGTCACGATTTCGTTTTTCGAGACAAGACATGAGCAGAAAAATGTCGTCTGTAAAATCAAAAATTTTAGATCCCTTAGGAGTTCAAGAGAGAAACTGATTGAATTTGTATTCCACAATAGTGCAAATATCCATTTTATAGTAGCGAATGTCCAATAAAATGTCATGACAAATATTTGAACAAAAATAGTAGATTAAATAAACACAGATACAATATAAACAAAAATATATTTAAGTTTAAGTAATGCTTCATTTACATTTATACCATAAGAGTTCGTAGGATAAGTGAGGGCTTAAATAGAAGAAACAATCTGAAAGGCATATTTTGCTGAACGAAAAGAGAATGACCCTAAAAAATTCGGTTTTAAGGTAACTATTGTATATAAGCAAAATAATTCGAATTAGAAATTGAAGAATGAAATCAAATAAAATTGGAAATGGAGAAACCATGCATTCTGAGCTCATATTTTACCAGATTTTTTTACAGTAAAAGACTCAACAAAGGAAAATATTCGAAAAAATGATACAGTAGTGGATGAAAACTCAGAGCAAAAAAAAGGGATATTTGAATTAATAAAGAAAAAATAATTTTAAAACAATTTAAGAAAGAAACATGCTGAACTTACGCCGAAAAGCTATCCTCTGGACCATGGGTTAATTCAGTGGATTCTAAAACGAATAGGCACAAAATTTTAACCTTTGGATATTGAAATAAGCACCATTTTTATCAATAAACACCTGTTTGAGAGAGAAACCGACCACCTATAATCATCCCAAGTATTACAATCATAGCAATTGGTTGAAAAAAGCCTAAATATGAGGCAAGTGCGTTGAAGAAAAGAAATCGGATGGAAATTCGGAGGATACTTAATTGTATGTGGGACAACCGGAACCTTTTGGAATAAACAATAAAGCTATATGTAGCAACAAAAACTATGGTCGCGCGCAACCCAAATAAGCCAGATAGGCTACAAAAGAAATGAGCCAATTTGAGGTAAAAGCTTGATATTCTAAATCCCAAAGAAGCAAAAAGACCGAATTCTTGCATAAAAAGAAATGTTCCGGTAGAGATCAGGGTAAGTGTTAATGGGAAAATAGTTGATCGTAATGCTTCAAGTAAGGTCGATGCAGAAGAACGAATGAGATGAACAGGAGTAAGTGCCAATGTTAATGAAAAAGGGCGTTCGCCCACCTTTCCTTGCTGCAAATATGCCCTGAAATATGCGGTCATCATTAGCTTAAATGGAAACAGGCAAGTGCCAACGACGAGAGCCCAGCCAATTGGTCGAAGAAACACTTGAAACATTAAAAATATTGCTGAACATAATAGAACAACTACGACCAGGAGAACAATAAAAGCCGTATTGTAAAAGGCGAATTTTAACGGCTTCAGATCGGATGCCGGAAGTAGATTGGATATGCCATTCGTCGAAGATTGAGGATGAAAATCATCCATCTTTCGAAAGAAATCAGCCTTGACCTTGAAATATAGGAAGCGTATTCAGCGCCTTAAGAAAGTGTAGTAAATAGATCAGCTTAGCATAACCATGAACAAAATAATTCATTGTATGATTAATGGAAACTTATAGACAGCAAAATGGTGTAGAGTATTAAATTAAAAATTGCTAATGATCTTTAAGATCTGATAAATTGAACTTTCATACAGAAGTCTGCCTGAATGAAATTATTAACAATAAAACTTAATAGACTATTACTTGACCTGTACTCATTTTATTAGGTTCAGGTGCTTAACTCTAGAACTATTATGACGATTGTGACCATTAAACGTTTATTTAAATTGCAATCTAACTTTAACATTGCCTCAACTACGGGCAATTATGAAGACTTAATTTCAGCCGATTTTTAAAATCTTAGTCACAATAATAACGGGGATCTGCGATATCCAACTTTTGAAACCTACGAATTATTTTTTAGATTAAAGAGATTTTGATTCATTAAGTCATTATGACGTGAAATTTTTAAAATAATTTAAAGAAAGAAATTGCACGCAGTATGTATTTCATTATTTTTGAATTAAATGCCTGGAGTAGAAAGATTGAGATGAAGCAATAGCATCCATTACATTTCATAATTCGATGCTTTTTTGCTATATTGCCACTAAGAATATTTAATATCTTTTTAACTATTTTAATGCCAAAATTTTGCAAAGCATTACTGCTCCTTATAAGGTGAAGTCATTTTATGAATTTATCCACATAGCACCCATTTTAAACCATTTTTAAACCACACAATTTTATTTCATTCTTACCCTTTCTTTTTGTCAAGAGCCTACAATTTGACGAGTCTTCGTGCATGAAAACCTCAAGAAAATATGTCCCAAATATGAGCAATCGAATGGGTATGGGGCATTCTTTAGCTTGCAAGTCCTATGTGTTAAAGACCTTAAAATTAAGGTTCTTCAAATTATCCGTCATTCTCTATTCTCTTCACATCCCATCTTTTGGTTTTATTATTTCTGTTTGCGTCTTCACACTTCATCATATTGTCGAAGCAAGGATTTCCTGTTTTGCTTTTCAAATGAAGATTCCCAAATAAGTGTTCCATTTCCCAACAAAATGTAGCGTTACATAAAATACGGAAGACTCGGGGAGACTGAATCGAAGCTAATAAAACTTTTTTTGTAGTACAAATCCATTTATTTGTAATTCTGACATACAAAATTGCCATTGAATCTCGTTCACTCAAATATTTGAATTCTCAGCAGTTACTGAAGCTCTTCAATTGACAATCATCCCTCCCTCAATCTTGTTGTGGTGAAGATCAAAAAGCTGGAAGTATGTGGGTTCAGCAAGAGCTCTACGCCATCGTAATTAGCCTGCTCTCGCATACACAAATGCTATACTTTCGTCAACTTTTTCCCGTTGCGCCCCCCCCCCCCCCCCCCCCCCCCCCCCCCACCCCCATCTTGTGACCATCTAGAACAACTGTTGACAAGATCCCTTATAGCTCACTCTTTAACTCTAATTTAATTTGAATGAATTTCTCCGAATTAGAAGAGTGAAAGCTTAACAAGTTAGACTAAATAAATGTTACGAGCTTGTGCCTAGTCCTCATTTCGAGGTTCGATCGGTTTATACCTGTCACAGGTAGAATTACTTAGGGAATCTATTTGTCACTAGCCTAATTGGAATCCGATTCTAACACATCCACGCCCAAATATTCATTCCTAATCAAATAGCTTAAAGTCAACTGCCGGTTTATAAGCCTTTTGCCGTATGAGTATACGTTGTCCACGCGGAGAAAGACAACGGCAGAAATCCAGAGATACTGACAAGCCGGAAGCCAACTAATGGGCCACTGTTAACTACCCTAAAGCCCCCCCCCCCTCTGTGAAGCCCGAAGTCGACTAAGGAGCTAATGATATCATAAAGTCTGTCATTTGATTTAAATAAATAAATATCTAATCAAATATATAAAAGCTTAAGGGTCAAACAATTTACTTAGTTGTACCTGAATTAGCGTGATCAAAAAGCACCAAAACACAGTCTTTAAAACCACATTTCCCAAATGTATACATTCTCAAAAAATGGCAAAGAATACAGAATAAAGACAACAATTTAACAATACATATATACATGTACATCATTTGTAGACCAGTAAAATACTGACTCCCGATTTCTTCTACGCAGGTCAAACTTGGTCGGTCGTTGTTATCATTTTACTCCCAGCTGGAGAGCTCTCAGAAATTGCACAGGAACACGAGATCGACTTGCGGGTGGAAATTTCTCCACAAACTGTCGTATCGTGGAAAACAGCTCCGGTGACTTTGTAAAGGCATCTCGAAGATGTTTCGGTGGAAGCTTCAAAAGAGCCTCATAACTCTTTTGCTTAATTTTCAAACAGATCTGAATGAAACCATCCCATAGCTGCTTTGTATTCCATACCTTGAAGTAAAAAATATCAACTGCATAGTGAAAATAATTTTTGATAAGGCAAAAATCTGATCACACTGAATCTAAAGCGATGGAGAAAAAATGTTCAAATGAAATCAAGGTATGGGGGGAGTATATAACGCTTGAACTGATTAAAGAAGAAACCTTGCAACCATTTTTACAAGAGTGTCTTATTCTACCCCCCCCCCCCCCCCCCCCCCCCCCACCCCTCTCTAATTGCAGACGGGCCGCCAAAATAAGTTGTGCGTTGTGTGCGCTGATTTCGTGATCACTAACTTAGCATACGTGAACGTTGACCACTACGCCACCGGTAGATAAAAAATTATAGTAACAGAATTCCCTCAACTCCGAAGTAGACTATATCAATGGGAAATATGCAGGTAGTCATTAAATTAAACTGATTTCCACCCCAGTAATTGCCCGATTCTTCCGAATTCAACCATTGAGGTTAGCGAGAGGCAGCTAAGTGATTCTTTGATGAAAACGGGAACTCCCGGAGTTACAGGCAGCAATTTTATATTGAGAGAGGGGGAGGGGAGAGCGGGTATGAAACACCGGTAAATAAATAAATTAATACACACAAAGGGGTAAAATCGTGGCAAATGAATTGAAAGTAAATTAGAGGTGACACCAGCGAGCTTCTATTCAACTTACAAAGCCAAAGAATAGGTATTGGGTCAAAATACACACAGAATACGTACCTGTCTCTTGACCATTTTGAGGAGGAATTCTAGGGTGAATTCGGAGAGTATGGGATGCAGATCCAGTCCTTGAAGAAGCGTGAAAAACAGAACTTTAGGATGTGTTGAGTGATTAAGTACTCGGTTTATAACATCCGCTAATCGCTTGGGAGTAAAGACTTGACGGTGCTTAAGGCAGTATTTGATCGCTTGTTGAATTGACCTGGGATCCACGTTGGGACCACATTCTAAGATAATAAAATAAAGCGGTTAAATAACGCACAAAGTAAAAGGCGATTTGATGTCCAATAGGGGGGGGGGCTAAAAGCATTTTATCTGGAAAAAAGACATGAAACATACTCTGCCAAAACCCATAATATTCTGGAGAGATCAAGATGGTCTATTCCTATTACTTTCGCATCCTCTAACCCTACTTGATCCACCTATCTATCATTCATACTCATAGATCTAAGGGCCCATTCTGTAGCGCATTACCTTATCAAAAGTGATGGGGACCGCACTTAAAGCAATATCGTGGTAACGTATCCGGAAAGTACAAAAGAACTAACTTTGCCAATGCTGGTCAGGACTTTAATCATAGATTACCCAAAAAGTCGTTTGGAGGTATAAGTATTTTGTCCCTATCATTAGATGGTTGAGAAAATCTTAATTGAATAACTATAAGATCTAACATAAACACCCCGAATTGCGCGAACGCATAAAAGACGATCAACTTACTCTGCTCTGTTTGACCACTTGCTTTCGGAATTTTTATGAATTCAAGTAGGTGGATGGCGACTAAGAGATCTGCAGGCGTCATTGGTTCTACTTTAACATTTTCCGAGGGGGACTGGCAACTTAATTCAACTCTATCTGGATCAGGAGGAGGTTGAGTACCAAAGCTTGCTGAAAAATAAATGGTAAAAGGTTTCACTAAATCGAATTGTCACAGAGAATGCCCTCAATAGGATGCTGTTGGTCACGAAACACATTGTTACTGAAAAGTTGGGAGTAGACTTCATTAAAAAAACCTGCTAACCGTAAGGTACGGAAGCGCCTACCTGCAAACCGGATGGACCCATCAGGTAAAACAATGGTCATTAGCCAGATCAAGAGTTATACTTACCTTCAGGTTCCCAGAAGCTGAAGATTGGGACATTTCTCTTTCATCTTATTGGCTTCATGCCCCCTCCTACTATCTCGCCTCACCAATCAGGAGCTCACTTATATCGGCCCACTTAGACTATGATTCATACATTTAATCGTAGTACCATTCAACCAGACGCCTATGTTAACTCATGCCTACATTTATATTGAATACAACTTAGCCGCAGGTTTCAATCAACACCTGACTATCTGAAACTCACCATTTACATAATGGACATTGCTTAACGTGTCGGGGCCTAATGTTTAAAAGTTCACCTTTTAGAATTCGACCATCAAGTGCTTTTGTGACCAACCTAGATTGATAAGAGACCAACCTTTAAGCAGCCGAGAAACAGCCAGTTTGACAAAGGTATCTCCAAGTTGGAATAATCTCGGCAAAAACTCGGTCACCTCCGTCTTACTTAGACCAACAATCCCTGGGATAATAAAGCGGGCATCATTTCCGCATTCACGGCACAACTGAAGCATAGACTCTACTACTGGCCGTGGAGGCATAATTTGGACATTTGGTCTTTCTGGAGTCACTTTCTTCGGGTCTGTAAGAGTGTGGAGAATCCGAACGAGAAGGGATTCGGCGCCCAGGGGACAGTGTCGGAGGAGGAATCGAATGTGTGGTGAGAGAAGACGGATTTGGCAAATCTAGAAGAGTGTAAAAATAAGCCAGGAGTTAGAAATGCATAAATCAGAAACAAACATTAACGCCAAGTTTCATAGATGATTGCTAGTAAATAGATGGTCATTTCCTCTTTCCCCTTAACGTTCGCTTTTAAACTTTCCGTTTTTCATGCTATCATTGACATTTTATTTACTTCCACTTCGTCAAATAACCGAAGAGCGTCAATAATTGCTATTAGAAACTCGTGATTGCGTAATCTTGAATGAAGTCTTCAGAAAATTTATGAACCTGCAATGGAAAGTCTACATATACTTCGAATGAAATCCTTGAATTCTCTCATACAAATAAATTGACTACAAATTGAAACAAGTGTTAAAATTTCAGTCCCTGTATCATCGTCTTGAATATGACAAAGAAAAGTCACAAGAGAATATAAAACTTGATACACGACAGCCCTTTAGCCTAATCGCGTTTATTACTCTCAAAACTAATTCATATCGTGACCTTTGTCTACCTCATACTAAATGCTCCAGCTACAACAATTCCCCAATCGAATGACCGCCTGCCTCCCTGTGTGATCAAGACTCACTTGTAGTTTCCCCATCACCCTTGCCATTAAGAAGGATCACACATTTTGATCGATTGGATAAGACTTAACACTTTCTACAGCTAATTAGGATTTCATTGAAGAAAAGAGAATAGTGATTAAGAGTCCAGCCCAGAGTCACTCAAAAAATGAGTCACAGTGCACCTCGACGCCAATTCGGTAGGTACAACGCAGGAGATAAAAAGAAAAAGAAATGGGAACCCAAAGACGAAACTTCCAAAATATCACACTTGGCAACTTAGCCATGACCATATGTTTATCTAATCGACAGAATGATATCGGTTCTAAAACCATAGCAATAAATTATCAAAAAAATATACTGCAAAAAACTCACAGCATCATCCATATTTTGAAGGATAAAGGTTTGGACTGTCTCATTGCCTGAAACGTATACTTCTGCAAGACTACAAATGAAATCAATGTCGATCACTTAAACTGCTCCGCTAACTTACAAGAAACAGAATTAAAGGGTAAGTTACAGAGGAAGTAAACTGCCTTGTTTGCGGGGTAAGATACCAAAGAAAAAGTGGGAACACAATTTACAGATCTCTGTTGTCCATTTGTCCGTTAAAGTGGGAAGTTGCACACACAAGTCGGAGAACATTTCGTCTGTCGGTTTGGGTTGGAGAAGTCTTTTCATAAGCCCCACGGCGTGTTGCTGAAATAGGAAGACGATAAACAGATTAACCTAACTAAATTACACACCCTACCTATACTTAGGTGGACTGAAACTAACCTCAACAATTTTTTCAAGATGTGAACTCGAATCAGCCAAATTCCAAGCTGCCTTTATCGCTGCATTTCGAACGGTTGGTTCTTCGAAGGCGGAGAAACTAAAAAGGAAGCTTAGGAGTTGGTCCCGCCACTGTGATGGCTTTATTTCGATTAGTACTCGTATTATCTCAAAGCCATATTCAGCTTGTTCAGGTACAGAGCAGTACTTTTTGAAAAAGTTTATCACATCGGGAGGGTATGAAGGCGATTCCAGGAAAAATCTATTCAAGTACCTAAATATGAAAGGGGGTTAAAGGAGCATAAGAACGACTTGTGGAAACTCGTGGTTAATGATGGAGAAACGGTAGTGGACACGTTAGTGTTCAGGAGGAATATGTTAAGCTAGGCATTAAAGCCTAAGCTACAATGAATTAGCTGATTAGATGGAACCGTCCAGTGATGGTTGGAAATACACAAGTTTGATTACTAATCTAACTCCAGCAATTATAAATCCAAATGAAGACCGGCTTCAGAAGATAGATCATTGGTAAAACGAGTTGAGGAATTTTACCAGCATCATGAGCTGCGAATGAGACGTCGGAAAATTGAGAAGCCAACATGTGAGCCGAACCGTTTACGCATTATAAACAAAGAAATACGAAAATGTGAATCTGTCTAGCAGTGGCGTTTTGACATTTAAATCCATTAAAATGCATTCTAACTTGAGATCACCATCCATCAAGCTTTCAAGTACCCACCATCAGTCGTGACGAATGTCCATAATCTTTTTCCCCCATTTTTGTTCGTCATCTACTAACAGCCACCCTGCCCAGCCCCCTCCCCCCCCCCCAACATCCAATTGAAGTTGTAGAGATACTCCATATATGAATGCGCAAACATCCAGTGTAAGGTCAAATGGCATAATCAAAGAAACTTGAAGTCCGTAATTAAAGAAAAAATACAATCTACCGAACAATTGACCTATGTACTTCCAAGTAGGATTAAGAATATGACAGTACTTTAACGTGTAAACCGATGTGCAGAGCTGCCAACCACATTGATTAAATGTAGCCATTAGAAGGACTATTAGGATTCGACTTTCTTACTATGGAGACTGAAAAAGAGTTAGAAAAAGCCTTCTTCAATAAACTTGGGAAACATAATTATTACTAATTATAATATAATAGTAATGACAACTGATCAAGGAACCTTTCTATTGGAATAAGTTAACTCCGACCTACGGTTTTTGTATGCTAGGTTCGGCAATTCGATGCAGAATCTTATTGAAGAGGGCCTCGTAAGAATTTAAATTCGACCCAATTGAAGTTATAGATGTTTTTCTTGATCCCCCATTTTCTCCACCGCTAGCATCCATAGGCTCTGGACAACTACCAGTTTCCGCAAAATACTTCAACTTTGAGTATTCATGAGTCAACAAACTCATAAGAAGATCAAAATTTTCCTCCGGTTTACACATTGCCTTCTCAAAAATAACTGCATTGGGAAAAAAGGTAAAAAAAGATGAATTACTAAATAAAAAAACAATCATAGGATTCAAGCCAAAACTTACGTTTACTCAGATCACTCAATTTAGGGGTCCCAAGGGCCAATATCAAGATCAATTTTGATCGAGTGCCGGCTTTTATATCCAAAGCAGGGCATTTGCTGAACGCCTTAGGATAACTAAGGGCGGGATTAAATGATAGAATACGCTTTAATGCATCATTCTTAAAAGAACATCTGCGATAGGAAGGAATCGGTTTAACTAGCTTTTCAGCATTGAATGCGTTCTGTTTTGAATGTGTGTTTAGAAACTGGTTAAACAAAGTCTGATTTGATAGGTCGCCGGATTTTGACCAAGAAACCATCTGAGATGCTAAATTATTGGCCAAGGGACGAATATGAACCTTGGGGTCGTCAAATGGGATAAGAGATTTAAAGTTGGACGGTAGTTCGGATGGGAGATTCGCCATACTAAAAGGCAAGCCAAACCTATTTAACTCAGCATCAAACAATAGAAAGTGAAAAAAAGATAATGAAGTCTAACCTTAGAATCAGTAAGTCAACGACATTAGGAAGGGTCAATTTGGGAATAATATGGCAGGTTATTTCATCAATTAGAGAAGTTGATTCACCTTTCCCTGAAGAGAAAGAAGTATCGAGATCATAACATTTGACACCACTTTCAACAGGATTATTAAAGGTGGATCGACAATCTGGGAAAGAGATACCGTAAGTAATCTGCAAAGTTAAAAAAAATATAAGATTTCTTTAAAGGTCCTATGAAAATGAGCGTGACGAGAAAATACAGACCTCAAACCGAGTTGCCCCCAGTCGGTGAAGAATACTCTCAATTCGATTTCGATAATTAAAAGAAGTCCCCTCGGAATAGAAGATCAGACTAAGTAGAATGGATTTCATTCTTGTCTTCATCGATTTCACTTGAGATCGGTTCATGATAAATGGAAGCATTTGACGAGTATTTTCAAAGAATTCCACAATTCCACCGAAAAAGTGAGGACACTGTTTAGCAATACTAACGAAGCTGTTGAGAAGGCTTGAAAGAAAAGGACCAGTCAACACAAATGGGAATTCTTGCTTTCGGTCAGGTTTTAAGACAATATTTTGTAGACCAGATAAAAACATTTTGGCCTCTGCGAACAAATGATTCTGTTTTGAGCTAGGTAAAACTGTGGAGGTTGAGCATTGATCAGTTAATTTCGGGGAAATAGGAGGAATATTTGACTGTTGAACTATGACCATTTCAAAAAATTTCAAAATAGGGTTTCGAACTTTACTCCCTAGATTTGCACAAAGTTGATTTAGAGTTGATCGGGATTGCAATGAGGCACCAAGTAGCGGAATAAACAAACTGAATATTTCATTCCTGAAGTTGCACACAGAACGAAAGTTTTCAGGGGCAGAAGAGTTCCCTTCAGTGTCCTCAATGAAATGCGAAAGAGAGATCGTATAGACAACTTGCATGGATTCCACAATTGACTTCAATACCACTGCTACAGGAGGCTCGGCATGAAGACTTCTGCCGTAAAGATGACATAAAGTAATAATAGACCTTGGAATCAGGCTAGAATCTGCCAAACTAAAATACATTAAGAGATGTTTATGTTATTATCATTTGAGAAAAATTTACATACCACGCCTCCTCAATAAATTTGATCACAAACAGTTTTAAATCTGTATACCTGCGCACGTGAAATGAAACGACTTCCTAAAATTGGTATAATTATAATAAATGGCGAAGCATACATCAAAGAAAACGTTGAGAAGAGAACGATCAAAATTAAGTATCAATTCTTTGACTTGATAAAGAAGCTCCAATTTTTCTGACACATCATAAGTTAGAGAAGCATTGTGAATAAGCTCCGAAACTCTGCCAAATTGATCGATTTTATGCATGCATGAAACGTGAGGAATGAAAGACCCGATAGGACAAACTAAAGGTACCGCAGATTTCAAGGTAGTAAAATATGTCATATTTAAATATCCTAGTCTACAATCAATAAGTAAAATTAGAAACAAAATAATATTTGAAAGTGAATATTTAGTGACAGAATGTTATTTTAGATTCATATTTATTGCTCTAAATTAAGTAATTTAATTGTATTAATTTTTTAATGTTTCCATAAAAGATTATGTATCTTTGTTAATTTTAAAAATTTATTGTTTCATAATATTTAAATAATTTTGTATTTGCATATAAACAGTGGACATCACCTTGATAATTCACGAAATTATGAATACTGTAACGGAATACTTCAAAAATTGATATATATATATATATATATATAGCAAAATATCTAAGTCTGAATTGTTTAACTTAATTATTTAATCTATTTCATGGATATTGAAATTTATAATGTGATAATGATAATAGCAATCATGTTTTTTAATTGAACATATATATATATATATATATCATTGATTTAAGGAAATATAATATCTAACCAGTTGATAAGACGTCTGCATGCACCACGAATGTTCAATGCCTAGGTTGGTTGCTTTAAGAATGTGTACTTCTCGATACGTGTTTGTTAATGCAAATGAGCTACTTTAGTATGCTAATATTCTTAATATCAAGAGGCGCAATAGACTTACCTCCACGTGTTGCGAAGTGGTAGTGCACACTATTAAGAGAAAAAATTAATAATCTGGTAGTTGACTTCTGATTTCGACGTACCATGACCCTAGTGCATGTCATATTCCACCACTTCCACCACCTTACCTTTTTTTCTGCCTTTATGTCAATTTCTTTTACATCTGTGGATCACTCTTTTGACCCCTCCCCCCATCTCTACTTTGTGTGACTTTGATGTCCCTCCTATATGAGAAGCCGGAAGTAAACTAAAGGGCTAAAAATAACATTAAAAATGCTTATTATTTGTTCTAAATCAAAAACTATTCTGGTAGAACATCTGACTGCAAATTTCTAGAAAATGTTATTGCATCGAGTACCTTTATTCCTTGTAGATAGTTGAGAAAATACCTAAACAAAACTATTTGAAAATATAGGGATCAAACTGTCTTCGACGTGCTAAATTATCTACTAGTTAAAGTAATATTCTGAATTTTGTGCAATGTTGAGAGCAGTGCTTATTGTTTCTTCGCTAAATTTTTCCTCTGGACTAGTTTCAATTGCCATTAGCTCGATGGGTTCTGGTTTTCTTCTTCGCCGTAATTTTTAAAATAACGCTCAAAATAGCTTCTTGTGAATGACGACAATCACGAAGGAAGGAATGTTAATATTCCAAATTGTTTCAAGCACTACCTTTGTTCTTGCTTTGACCTTTAAATCAAAATTGATTTCCAAATAAATCTTTTAAGTTACACGATACAGATTTTATGGTGATAAAGTGAATGAATTGGATGTTTTCGGTTCTATTCAAATAAAGTTAACTCATTGATTCACTTTTCTAGAGGGATAGCTTTCTGATAGCTTTGTACTGAAAACCCCTTATGAGGTTAATTTTACAAAGAAAACTCATTCATCATTTAACATTTAAGCTCAGGCATTAATTAAAGTATTTCCAAAAGTCCTTGAGTAATTACACTAAACATCGCTCAAAATGAAAATTGAATTGATAATTAACACCTGTAACATATTAAATAAAATTAATTTCATCGAAGTCCGAAACATATTCGTAATAAGATTTATTACGGTGCATACTAACAACATAAAAATTTAATTTATTATTTTTAAAACATTTTACCGAATTATTTTAGAAGTCTAATATTACAAATTCTCACTTTGATTCGTTGATCAAAACAAACTCATTTCGAACGTCACAGCACTAGCCCAAAAAGGCAATATTTAGGATCGTTAGCCTTTTACTGGCATATTATGTCGCGTCGGGTGCGCGTTAACCAGTTCGATCGTGTTGTCGGGATTCTCCGACAAGCAGCTCTAAGTAATGACATGAGAGAAAAGTTGGATTTTCTTCATCAAGTTAGAGAACTCATACTCAAATTCGATCGTTCACTTCTCGACAGCTTTTTTGAAGAGGTTGTTGCCTTTCAACACTGCCCACATTCCAACTTAAAGCTTTTCGTTGTTAAGTTTATTGAAGATGCGTGGTAAGTTGTTAATTATGCCTCCTTTTTTGTTTTTCGTTTCATTTATTAATGTTATGTTTCGCTATTTTAGTGTTGAAGACCCGCGTATAATAAAAAAGTCTATTATTTGTCTGTCAACTCTCTTTAATTTATGTCTTAACTCAGAGCCACCAAAAAGTGTTGTACTTCAGGCAATTATTGATGCAATGAAAACCATTTACAGTCTTTCTCTCACTCGAGCTATCAAGTTAGGAGTTATCGAGTCAGGCGCAGTAAGTGGCGGTGGTATAGAGGCAGATTCCCTAGCAGACATCTGTTTGGAAACATTTCGTTCAGTAGTCACTTTCAAGGATGAAATATTTCGCCTCCTCGTCCCCTCGGCTGTTCAATTTTTACCTGGTTCAAATTTTGCTCAGCACAATCCAATGTACCTTACCCGCCGCTGTGCGAGCCTTAGTGACAGTGTACGTGTAAGTATTGTCAATTTCATTGAGGTAGTTGTACTGCACCAGTCGCGCAGACCAAACAAATCAAATGAACAATCAGATATCACGTTGGATCAAATACCCGATTTAACTAATAACCTCTTACGAACTATTGTTGACGCAAGTTCTGCTCAATCTTCGTTAACGCCTCTTCCGGGAATTTGTATTGTTCGTCCAAAGCGCTTGGCAGATGAAGCCGATCGACTTTTATCAGGCTTGATGAAACTTCCCTTGAAGCAAAGTGATGATTTTGGATTTACCTCCATCGTAACAGGCCCAGTGTTTGAAGCACTCATTGATACGATTGTTAGAATTGCTTGTCAGAGACCCCAATTCTTCAGTTTGGCTGTTCAATCATTTGAGTGCATTCATGGTAGGCTCTTCCTTTTTGGGGTTGTAGTTAATTTTTACTATTTATTTAGTAAATCTCCCGCCACATTTCAGCCAGGCTGAAGTGAATTCCGCTCGATGGAAGTTGAAATCGGCTCTATTGTGCCTTCTGCAAAATTCGAGTGAAGTTGGTCATGATTGGCAGAGTCGCATTGTTATTCTGCTTACAGATCTTGGTGCTACTCAACAAGAGGTAGGAATTTTCACTTTGTGACTATTAACTAGTAATAACAATTAATAATGTAGCCTTTTTATTTCTTGTTACTCTTTTCTGTAACAATGGGAAGATCATCCCAAATGCTTGACTAAGAGTAAATGCCAGTTATTTCAGTGAGTATGTTAAGGGTCTCACTTTATTTGAATTCCGGAAGTATTTATTTGTCCAATTTCTCCAAATCATGTTCTACTGTTCATATTTGCTTAATTACCTCCCATGTTCTCCATGGATGAGATTATGTCCAACCTATTCAGGCATGTTTGGACGTCTAATTTAATTCTGCGGTTTGTCATGCCATCTCAATTAATTCTGCATGCTCTTACAATCACCAGTAGACATATTAGACAAGCGACGATAATTTTAACATTTCATCGCCCACTGTTATCGCCATTATTGATGATTCGGTGATTTGATTGCATGGAATTCAGGAGGGCTGTCATGTTTTCCACGTCTTGGAGATTTAAAGTCGTTTTATATATCTTCCAGTTCTTCCTATTTTTATTGTCGCATGTTTTTTGCTTCCACAACTTTCTCAATTTGTGTTTGTCTAAAAGCTATTAAAAATCAGTGGTGTGTTTTATGGAAAAAACTTGTCGATATTAACATTTATTTGTGTCAAATGGCAGTCTTTATGGTAGTTATCATTAGCTCTTTAGTTGAATTCGGGCTTCACATGGGGAGGAACAATAAAGTCACAAAAAGTCGAGGGGGGAAACAGAAGAGTGATTGACAGATGTTAAAGAAACAGACACAAAGGTAGAGAAAAAGGGAAGGTATGTACTGTGAAAGTGGTCGAGTATGACATACAGACGGGTCATGGTAGTTTGAAGTATGAGTATACGTTGTCTAGGTTGCAACACGGGGAAGTAAGTCTATCGCACATCATAGATCCTAGGACTATTTGTGCTTAACCTTTCAGGGCAGTTTTAGGTATTATGCTTTCTGATTGTCTTCCACTGGCCCATTTGTTTTCTTACAAGAAAGCAATTTATCAAGCGGTTTTGTTTTCCGATCTGAATTTTTCCTTATTGATTTCAAGACCAGTTCAACTATAATGTGTGTTTATTAGCGCCACAGTAAACCTTTACGCCGGTCTTGCATTTTGACATCAACGTTTCATTAACTGAGTCTTCCGCATTTCTGGTGAAACCCATTGTAATGTCGTCTTCATTACTGTAATTTTTGCTATTTAACATTTGAAATTCCTCATGACCCTTAGACAAGTTATCCACGAAAATTGATTTGGGTTGAGGAAAGCTGTCCTGTTGCCACTCATGTGAAACTTCACACTAATATCTATCTTGTTGACCGTGATTAATTAATGCCATTGGCTACCAACATCCCTTCATTTGCATCGTTGTGCTTATTATTCTTACTACACCGCCGACTCAATTGCACCCTTAAGTACTTTGCTATCGTCTTTCATTCATTGCAGTTTATCTGGATGCCTTGAATATTCCTCTAAAAGAAGCCTTTCCCTCATTGTCTCACTGTAAATTTATAAGTCGTCTAAAGTCACTCATCTCAAATGCCTCCTATTGTTCTTGTAGATTTCCAGTGTTATGTCAGTTATATCCTCTCATGGTACAAGATCTCAAAAACGCAGATTTTCGGCCATGCTAGATGATGAGGAGGAGGACGAGGAAGAAGACGAAGAAGGTATCTTAGCGCCCCAGGGGAATAAAAGATCTCGCATTGGATCTGCTTCGATTACATCTGCTTCGGGCGCTAGGGACGTTTCAGGTTCTTCTAGAGCTTCGGTTGCTTCCATCGAGGAGATTGCTCTCTGTCTTGTTCCCAAACTCACTTGTCCCAACGTGGCTGATTTAGTTCTTTTGAGGTAAGTTATGCACTTCTTATTCTACCTATTTATGTAAAGTTGATTATTGCGGAGTAGTTTGTAGTATTTTTAAGGTATTAATATAATTTAAGATAAATAATGATCGAGTTGATTTAGTCATTCATTTTTTTCTACCACATGTGTCTTGTTGAGATCGACTTACAACTCTCCTCAATATTGCCATGTTGTGTTTTCTCTTTGTTTCAAAAATCCTGCAATCATTCTTTGGTAATAGAAGTTGAAATTTTGAAAAGCCATATACTTTTGCTGTTTCTCTAAAGCAAAAATTGAATCGTCGCTTAGTGGTAAGATTAAAGAAAACGAATTCACTGTCAAGTGGTGAAATAAGGAAAAGAGAATGAGGCATTAGATTTGTCACTTCACACTATATGATATCTTGTTAAATTTTGAATTGAATAAAAAAATCATTTCCATTCTGCTACTGCTTTGTCTTCTGTGTTTTAGCATGGTCAACCTGCCAACCAGTATGCCGCCTGTATTCAATTCCACGTACACTCCAATCGCAGCGGCTGGGACTAACACACAAGTTAGTCATTTGGCTCGTCTCCTTGCTGCTCAACTGTCCGTTTGGGTGAACGATGAGGATCCGGTGGTTGCTGCTGCTAATCGAGATCTCCTTGGCCAACTCCTTGAAAGTGGTTCTCCTGCAGGGAAAAATATCGATACTGGAGTTGAAATCAAGCCTAAAAAGACCCACAGAGTAAACAAAGTTTTATTCATTTATTATTGTCGACGATTGGTGAGGTCAGTGTAATTCTGAGACATCGTAGTTGATAATTAGGGTATATCAATTTTTGAAAGCTATTTGGTGCTAGGATACTCCTCTGTTGAGAATCGCACTTCTCTTTGCCTTTGTTGGTTAATAATTGAATAAAATCGACCTCTACACAACTTGTTCATAAGAAATGAGGTGTAGCTTTCAAACTCATTTTGTAGATAGAAGTAACATTATGGCACTTCTCAGTGGTTAAACTCGAAGCGTGAATAGATGGTCATCCTAACGTTAACCGTTACTCTATCAGTTCCAGGAAATGTGTTCTATTGTATCCAAGCTCTCGGAGTCTGGAGGGATGACAAACTTAACAATTCATCTAGAAGGTTTTAATTGGCACAAAATGCTTAGATGCGATCCGGTTAAGATTTATATTCTCTAAGATCTTCTTTGTCTTTTGCGCGTAGTTTACAGTAAGTCCTACTTTCTGGTAGCTGTGATGTCTCAGTTGATTCATATTTGCATTATTTTATCGATGGAAGTGTATAGACATTTCGTTAGCTTTGAAAGCGCCATCTGCTTCTTCGATCGCCTCGCGAGTCAACATAAGTATATTTCTCCATATACCTACACAAATTAAATATTTAATCTGTATTCTTTTTATTATCTTATTAGCAGTCAAAACGGCAAGAAAAGATTGATGAAGATGATGAGGATGCTTTCATGAGAGACCATGCTGCTAGAGTCCACAGTTCTAAACCCATGAATATCAGCGTGGTTCAAGGAGCTTCTTCTCAGTCGGGAATGGCTACTAACAAACCTTCCTTGCATCCATCAACTGGTCTGCTTTCTACCGGTAAAATCTCGATACTAGCTTATTGTAATTTTTTTATTTTCTGTTTGGTATTAATTTTTTTAGCTCTTGAATTAAAGTGTATTAACTAGCTGGACAAACAGATGAAGAGCTTAAAGGATTTTGACGTACTGGGGAGATGACCTGAGACCATTGAATTAACAAATCATTCCTACTTAGTTATTCTTTCTCAGGGATAGAGAATAAATGTGGATGTTTTCGGATCATTTTGAGAATGCGCATAGTTAATTGATTTTTTTCATTGTTGGGTTGACCATGCTTTTTTTCATACAATGTCCATTATTCGAATTGATAAGGCTTTTTTTCATGTCTTAAATATATTATTTAGTGGGGTCTGGAAAACTCCCTCTTGCCTGCCTGAATTAGGATGCTCATTCAGGCGGTCTTTGACTTCAGGTCTAGCGAATGCGGAGGGTTTGACAGAACCTACCGGTTAAAATTTTGACTTTCTTCGAAGGCTATCTCTTTGTATTGCGGTCATTGCCATGTTGAAGAACTAATTCTTTTCTCTTAAGTTAACCCGAGCCGAAGAATTTACCGATGGAACAAATTTTTCCCAGGTACGTGTTTCTCCACTCATCTGTTATACTGGAACAGTTGATGTGGCGGCACCCAAATTCTTATGCTATTCAGTTAACCAATGCTCTTCAAGTTTACCTGCTCAGCTGGCTTTGGGCACGCGAGTTTCTGTTTCAGTACTTCTAAAGTTAATCGTGGATCTGGTTCAATCTAGGAATTTTAATACATCTTAGTAAAGATGTGTAGGTCGCCATGCTCTTTTTATGTGTGTTCACTATTTAAATTCCTATTTGCCCGACTAAAGTGTTTGAAATCAAAATTATTGACATCGGTGGACTAAACAATTGACCATAAACTCCAGTAGTGCTTTTGGCAGACATGTAGACTCTCAAGTCCTGATGATAGACAAGCATCATTCGCCAATGTCTGATGCTTTTCCTGGCTGATTTTAGATAGGGTATTTTTTTCCCCTAATAGTAAAATGAAATTTATTACTAATAAATAATGTTGAACAATGTGTCTACCAAGATCAAAACTGAGCATAAACGCCTATTTCTAAACTGTGTTACCTCTTATAAATAACCCTGACGTTCATCTTTCCGATAGAAGTGACGAATTTGGGGATACTATTGTATATATAAATGCGTCCTTTTGATGGTGGATTATTTAAAATAAATATGACCATTTCTTATTTGATTTTTTTATACAGCTGGCATTACTCGTCCGTTTTCACTGGACAGACTGATTGTCCGATTGCCAAGCACTCAAAAACGCGAATTTGTTCTTCAAACCTTCCAACGCATTCTCAAATTCGAACCTAGCAAGAGTAAATTCAATGAGGAGGGTCATGTCCTCAAACATGTTCTTTCTAATGCGCCTCACCTTTCCCATCAAGAGAAGAGTTATGTAAAAATCCTTTCCCATCTACTCGTCCATGGGCCCTTCACAAAAAATCTTTATAATAGTAAGTATATTGATCCTGAAACCTATTTGGAAATGTGTACACTTGATGCAGAAGACTTCAAGGAATATCCCATCTTATTGTGCCATAGCATTCTCTGTATACAATCGAGGTAAAGTTGGTGTGCAGGTAATTGGTAATCACCCTCAAGTCGCCTAGCATTAAAGAGAATTTCTTATGTGGTCTAGCACTGGGTCTCTGGAAGCTATGACCTTTATGGGATGTCCATCGGAATTTCAAATCGTAATGTTTATGTCTACCTAATGTTTATTCATTTCAAATTGCAGGCTTTATGATAGTTATTATTAGTCTCTTAGTTGACTTCGGGCTTTACAGCGTTGGAGGGACAGACAAAGTCACAATAGTGGAGAGTTGGAACAGAAGAGTGACTTACAGATGTATAAGAGACAGACACAATGGTAGAGAAAAGGGTAAGATGAGTACTGTGAAAGTGATTGAACATGACATACAGTCCGGTCATAATAGTTTGAATTCAGAAGTCAATTGTCGGTTAATAGACCTTTTTTACCTTATGAGTATACGTTGCTCAGAGTGCACCACGTGGAGGTAAATCTATCTCATACCCCCTACCTAATTTAGAAGATGATAGAATTCGATTAGCTCTTGGAAGCCATCCTGGTTTTATTCACTGACGGTGTAGGAATTAACTTACGCATCTGTACCTTCATTGAATAGAATTATCGACCGATATGGTAGCATAATCAGAGTTTTCCAACCGAGAAACTATTATCCACTACGGTTATTATAAAAACTGTCATCAGTATTTAAACTTTCTAGTATTATCCATGCCAAGCAAAAAAGACTTGCGAGTTTTATTCATGTGATATCATCTGAACTCACGCAAAAATCTTATATTAATTGTTATGAACCGATTGCATAGTGATCCGCATCCCCATCTACGAAAATTAATCCCTATTGGGGCACACTTCCAGGTGTAGAGTCACCATTTGCCCTGAATGATTCCCCTCAACGAGTGAGGTCCCTTCATAAGTTATTCACATTCTCCTTTAGTCAAGTTAATGAGACAAAAAAGATACTTTTAATATCATAAAGCTTAGTGCTATATTAATCTTATTTATCGATTTTTCTCGCGGATTTATGCTCTTTTCTCTTTTTAGTGTTCATTGAATATGTGATGAGCAATCTAAAGGATAACTTTGACTCTCTCGTTAGCCTTGTTGTTTATGAATATACACACTTCCGAGGATTTTCATTTGAAGGAGCTGTTATGGAGCTTCTCAAAAGTAGAGCCCCAGGCTCTTTGGAGGGTGGTATTACTGATAGTACCGAGGGCGGAGGAGATCAACAAGATGAATCCAATGATGAAGCTAGAAGGCTCCTTCTAGAATCTCAGCGCCAGTTGATGGCTCTGAGAGCTCGTGAGGGCAACGATGAATCTGATCAAATTGGATTACACATGAACCCCTTACTTTATGAGGGCAGATATGATGAGACTGGAGATGATGCAATGATGAAGCCCTCTCGAAGGTCTGCGGATGGCGAACGCTCCCTGGAATTCTACGACAACATGATTATTGATATTCTCTACCGTTTTTCTGACGCCTCCATTAAAGCGCCCTACTTCGGTCGCTTTCTGTTCGAAATACCATTTCTCACAACTCGCGTGATTACTTTTTTGAGGCAGTATTGCACTGTACCAGATAATGCAGAGTATGGTTTTGAGGTGGTTCGAAATCTGATTGAGTTGAAACAAACCCAGTGGAGAGAAGAGCTGCTTAATCTTTTCTTGGGATTCTCCGCTCATGAAAACCAAATCGTTCAAAAGGCGGCTATTAAATCTGCCTGCCAATTGGCTCAGTCAAGTTCAAAATGGGAGCAAATTGTCGAGGTTAGTTTCGAAACTCAATCTCATTATTACCTAACCAATTAATTTAGTCAAATCTATTCGCCTCGCGGTTTTATATTGTAGCATCGTGCTATTGAGCGCATGAAGCGTATTCTAGAGCCTGAACCGAAAAGTGAAATGTTTGCTGATCTGTGTATTAAACCTCCTGAAGTGACTGACAAATGGACTACCGAGACTTTCAAACTCTGTGGACAACTCTTTCTGGGTCTTCTGCCACAAAATCCCGGAAAGCTTCTACCCTCTTTGATGGACATTTACATGGCGGCTAATGATGCTGTCAGACTGCTTATTATACAGAATATTGACAAAGCGGTAAGTGTGGATTATTTATAGCACTTTTAATTGTTCATATGCATTGAATATAGGGTAATTGAAGTTGCTGTGGCTTGGAGGAACATTCGTATAAGTGTTCGATGAACTTTACGCTAATAAAGTGTGACACTTCCACTGCACACCAGTCACGCATTGTTGCACATGGAGAGGGTAGTATTATCAATTGTACTAATTAAACCTGGGGTGTGCGATAGACTTACCTCCACGTGGTGCACCCTGGGCAACGTATACTCATAGAGCAAAAAGTCTGTTAACTGGCAGTTGACTTCTAACTTCAAACTACCATCACCCCACTGTATGTCATATTCGACTACTTCCTCAGTGCTCACCCCACCTTTTTTCTACCTTTGTGTCTGTCTCTTACATCTTCGAAGCACTCTTCTGTCCCCCCCCCCTCTCGACTTTTTTTCCACTTTGATGTTCCTTCCCCTCTGTGAAGCCTGAAGTCAACTAAAGGGCTATTGATAACTATCAAAACGCCTGCCACTAATTAAATCTGGTTTATAAGGGGAGGGCAATTGTAAGT